>JARQOD010001043.1:31619-111457 GCA_033576555.1 Oophaga sylvatica | reverse complement strand
GGATCCATCTTTAGGCCGGAACTTGAGACAATATACCCAAGGAAAGGCAGAGAGGACTGCTCAAAGACGCACTTAACCAACTTAGCGAAGAGATGATTCTCCTCAGATGTTGTAAAACTTGACAAACATCACGTCGGTGGGTGGATAGATCCGGGGAGAAGACGAGGATATCGTCTAGATCAGGGTTCCCCAATTCCATTCTTCGAGGCCCACCAACAGGTCATGTTTTCAGGATTTCCTTTGTATTGCACAGGTGATGGAATTATTGCTTGTGCAGGTGATGCAATTATCACCTGGGAAATACTAAGTAAATCCTGAAAACATGACGTGTTGGTGGGCCTTGAGGGATGGAGTTGGGGAACCCTGGTCTAGATAGACCACGACACTAGAGTAGAGGAGATCCCAGAAAATATAATTTACAAATTCTTGGAAAACCGCGGGAGCTAGAGGTCAAACGGCATAACCAAATACTCATAGTGATCATCACGGGTGTTGAATGCGGTCTTCCACTCGTCCCCAGCTCGAATTCGGTTCAGGTTGTAGGCCCCTCGAAGATCAAGCTTGGTAAATATTTGCGCTCCCCTCTGGCGGTCGAAGAGCTCTGGGATAAGTGGTAATGGGTACTTGTTCTTCACTGTGATGTTGTTCAAGCCTCTGTAATCGATACAAGGACGAAGGGAGCCATCCTTCTTCTTTACGAAAAAGAAGCCCGCACCAGCAGGAGAAGAAGATTTTCTAATGAAGCCACGAGCCAAATTCTCCCAAACGTACTCCGACATGGCTTGGGTGTCAGCAGGTGAGAGAGGGTAGATTCTTCCTCTAGGAGGACTGGTACCCGGGACGAGGTCAATGGGACAGTCGTAGGTTCGATGCGGAGGTTATCAGCCTCCTTCTTGTTAAAGACATCCAAGAAGGAACTCTACACAGAGGGCAACCCGGAGAGAATAGAAGGGGAAGGAGGAATACCTACAGGATGCACCGGCAGCAGACACAGTGCCTGACAGGAATCCCCCAGTGCAAAATATTACCATTATGCCAATCTAAGGTGGGCTCGTGGGTCCGTAACCAAGGAAGACCGAGCAGAACCGGATGAGAGATACCAGCTAAAACATAAAATGCAATTCTTTCCTTGTGCAGGGCCCCTACCTGAAGCTCCACCTCTTGCGTAATCTGAGTAATGGTCTCCTGCAGGGGTTTGCCATCCACGGATGCTAGGATCCGAGGAGTCTCTAAAGTCCTCACAGGAATTGAGCCTAATAAAATTCCCTTCTGCGCCCGAAGGGTAGGCTGCTACTGAAAAACGTTTACCACCAACATGCAACAAGATGGACAGTGTGAGGGGTAGAGAGGTATCACAAACACCTAGGGAGGCCTCTCTTACCTGACCTAGGCGGAGGAGTTTTCCGGACGTTCTGGACAGGCTTGAAGCAGATGAGAGGCACTCCCACAGTAGAAACAAAGACCCTGGGTGCGTCTCTCCTTACGCCGTTGCTCTGATAGTTTAAGTCGATCCACTTGCATCGGCTCAGGTGCTGAAGCTGACGTGGACGTCCTGGGTCGAGGGCTGGGTGGTCTACGAGAGAATGAAGATGGACGAGGAAACCCTCTCTCACGGGCACGCTCCTGTCAATATGAGTGGCCAGAGAAATCAGGTCTTCCAGGGCAGTAGGAGTGTCGAGGCCTGCCAGTTCGTCCTTTATTCTCCCTGGAGTGACCTCGCCAGAAGGCTCCCACCAATGCTTCGTTATTCCAGCCCAAATCGGAAGACAGGGTACGAAATCAGATAGCGTACTGGCCTGCAGTTAGGGATCTCTAGTGGAGATTGAACAAAGACTCTGTGGTAGAGGCCAGACGACCCGGCTCATCGAATACTCAATGAAAGGTCTCCAGGAAAGTTGACAACTGAGAGACCACGGTGTCGTCACGTTCCCAGAGAGGGTTAACCCATGCCAAAGCATCCCCCTCCAGGTAGGAAACTATGAAGGCCACCTTGGCCCGATCAGTAGGATATTGCAGTGGCAGGAGTTAAAAGTGGAGGCACATTGATTTAGAAAACCTCGACAACCACTGAGGTGGTTTAGCCAAATGGGGAGGAGGGTGGGGAGCTAAAGCTGGAGAGGTGGGTAGAGGTGGCCGACTGCAAAGAAAACAACCGGTCGTCCACCGAGGCCATGTAACTAAGAATATGAGCCTGGGTGTCCCGCTGCTGAGCCAGCTCCTGCTGCAGGCCAGCTAGCAGAGAGGTGTTCCCCGGATAGGAGGTCTGGAGCGTGGAGAGTCGAGAGTCCATAGACTTCATGAAGGACATGATCCGTGTCTGATTCTCTCACAAATAGACAAGCTTCTTTTGGGCAGCCGAGGCTCCAGCAGGGTCCATGGCCGGTTATACTATTATGGTTTTAAGGAGAAACCCGGAAGTGGACCCTCTGGGTTGCGGCTCCAGAGCCTCTGAGGCGAGTGGGCCAGATGACACCACCCCCTATACAGGGAGTATTAGGGGCAGGCCCAAGAGGGACAGAACTACAACAGCTGGAGCCAAAGGGGCGACTAAGGGGTACACAGGAAAGATAAGGACCGAAGGCAGATATCAGCAGCGAGTAGCGGGACCTGAAGGATATGGTAGGCAGCCGAAACCTGGAGGTCCTGGGGCTGGCTGCGGCTTGAGGCTGCAA
The DNA here is from genome assembly GCA_033576555.1 of Oophaga sylvatica. NCBI lineage: Eukaryota > Metazoa > Chordata > Amphibia > Anura > Dendrobatidae > Oophaga > Oophaga sylvatica. Next base: position 108,785 of record JARQOD010001043.1, on the reverse strand, counting down.
GAGAGGGAAGAGTAACAAACAATAAGAGTCGTGTACGGAGGCAGCGCTAGAAGAACACGGCGGCCAAAGGGGTGCCGGAACTAAAGGCCTGCAGTAGACACAGAGCCGGCGGGTGTAGCCGGGACAGAAGGCAGACAGACAAGGCAGAGACCCAGGCAAACGGGCACGGCGCACAGGCACCACAGAAGACACTGAACACGCAGGAACAGCAGGTATACAGAACAAGGAGGCACAGCAGAGACATCGAGTACGCAGGCACCGCAGGGAACACAGAGAGCGCACAGGCATGGCAGAAAATACTGAGACACAGGACAGGCGGATTAAGAGCAGGCTGTACAGGCACCGCAGAATCAGAGGACAGCCAGAAGGCAAACGGGGCCTGAGTACGTGGAGGAACGCTAGCAAAGTTGCCAGCGCCACCACGATTGATAACCAGGCGTCTCACCTGTGATGACACCGAGCAGAAATACTCGGTGGGAGCCGCCATGATGGGGCAGAGCCACCGGGTCATGTCCTCCCAGAGAGTCCAGCAGCGGTAACAGCGTGACTACGCATGCGTGAACCGCCAACGCGCCGTGACCCCGAGAAATCATACGGGAACGGCGAGGGGCCATGTCGGGGGTGCACCAGGAGGTGGAGACAGCAGAGTAAGAGCCCGTGGCCGTGACAGCAGCATCATGCTATGGAGGTGTTTTTCATCTGCAGGGACAGGACTGGTTGCAATTGAAGGAAACATGAATGCGTCCAAGTACAGAGATATCCTGGATGAAAACCTCTTCCAGAGTGCTCTGTACCTCAGACTTTAAAGTTTCTGAATACTTTCTGTACCCACTGTATATATATATATATATATATATACTCATATATACTGCTCAAAAAAATAAAGGGAACATTCAAATAACACATCCTAGATCTGAATGAATGAAATATTCTCACTGAATACTTTGTTCTGTACAAAGTTGAATGTGCTGACAACAAAATCACACAAAAATCATCAATGGAAATCAAATTTATTAACCAATGGAGGCCTGGATTTGGGGTCACCCACAAAATTAAAGTGGAATGTAATGTCCTTAAAACAAGTCAAAATGATGCTCAGTAGTGTGTGTGGTCTCCACGTGCCTGTTTGACCTCCCTGTGCCTGTATGACCTCCCTACAACACCTGGGCATGCTCCTGGTGAGGCGGCGAATTGTCTCCTGAGGGATCTCCTCCCAGACCTGGACTAAAGCATCCGCCAAATCCTGGACAGTCTGTGGTGCAACGTGATGTTGGTGGATGGAGCCAGACATGATGTCCCAGATGTGCTCAATCGGAGTTACAGGTCTGGGGAACAGGTGGGCCAGTCCATAGCCTTCATCTTGCAGGAACTACTGACACACTCCAGCCACATGAGGTCTGGCATTGTCCTGCATTAGGAGGAATCCAGAGCCAACCGCACCAGCATATGGTCTCACAAGGGGTCTGAGGATCTCATCTCGGTGCCTAATGGCAGTCAGGTTACCTCTGGTGAGCACATGGAGGGCTGTGTGGCCCTCCAAAGAAATGCCACCCCACACCATTACTGGTCCACTGCCAAACCGGTCATGTTGAAGGATGTTGCAGGCAGCAGATCGCTCTCCATGGTGTCTCCAGACTCTGTCACGTCTGTCACATGTGCTCAGTGTGAACCTGCTTTCATCTGTGAAGAGCACAGGGCTCCAGTTGCGAATTTGCCAATCCTGGTGTTCTGTGGCAAATGCCAAGCGTCCTGCACGGTGTTGGGCTGTGAGCAAAACCCCCATCTGTGGACGATGGGCACTCAGACCATCCTCCTGGAGTCGGTTTCTTACTGTGCAGACACATGCACATTTGTGGCCTGTAGGAGGTCATTTTTCAGGGCTCTGGCAGTGCTCCTCCTGTTCCTCCTTGCATAAAGGCAGAGGTAGCGGTCCTGCTGCTGGGTTGTTGCCCTCCTACAGCCCCCTCCACATCTCCTGGTGTACTGGCCTGTCCACTGGTAGTGCCTCCAGCCTCTGGACACTACACTGACAGACACAGAAAACCTTCTTGCCACAGCTCGCATTGATGTGCCATCTTGGATGAGCTGCACTACCTGAGCCACTTGTGTGGGTTGTAGAGTTCGTCTCATGCTACCACAAGTGTGAAAGCACAACCAACATTCAAAAGTGACCAAAACATCAGCCAGAAAGCATTGGTAGTGAGATGTGGTCTGTGGTCCCCACCTGCAGAACCATTCCTTTATTGAGTGTGTCTTGATAATTGCCAATAATTTCCATCTTTTGTCTATTCCATTTGCACAACACCATGTGAAATTGATTATCAATCAGTGTTGCTTCCTAAGTGGACAGTTTGATTTCACAGAAGTTTGATTTACTTGGAGTTAGGGTCCCGTCACACTGTTCAATGTCCCAGCGATCCCACCAACGATACGACGTGGATGGGATCGCTGGGACATCGTTAGCTGATCGCTGGTGAGCTGTCACATAGGCAGACTCACCAGCGATCAGGACCAGCAAGCACGCTGGTATCCAGGGTAAACAGCAGGTAACTAAGTACCGAGCGGCACCTAGTTACCCAATATGTACCCTAGATACTGGCTCTCAGCGCTCTACAGCAGAAGCTGAGAGCCGGTATCCAGGGTACATATCTGGTAGCTAGGTGCCGCGCGGTGCTTAGTAACCCGATATGTACATTGGATACCAGCTCCCAGCTCGCTGATCATTGGTCTCCCGCTGTCACACTCAGCGATGCGCGCTGGCCAGTGGGAGACCAATGATCAAAAAATGGTCCAGGACATTCAGCAACGATCAGTGATACCCAGCAGGGGGCTGGTCATTGCTGCGTGTCACACTAAGCGAGATCGCTGGATAGGTCGCTGTTGCGTCACAAAATCGGTGACGCTTCAGCGATCTCGCTAGCGATCTCACTTAGTTTGTCGGTGCCTTTATATTCTGTTGTTTAAGTGTTCCCCTTATTTTTTTGAGCTCTGTATGTTTAAGATTACTAATGGAGCAGTGAAAAATATTTATTGAGTTGATTACTTAGAGAAATTTGTGCCCTATAAATAGAAAGTTTAGTGGTGAATGTTCTATTACAATCACCCACGTTCACATGAAAGGTTGAACTGTTACACCCTATATAAGCTACTCCCAACCTGGAGACACCCAATGAGGATGAAACTCACAACAGCTATTAACCATTGTGGTGCTGTCGGCATAGGTACAACTTAATGCGAGTAAGTAATCACCAGCCGGTGAAGGAGAAGAGATCACACGTGAGGACCCAGCACCAAAAGTTCAAAATATTTGGCAATGACGTCAATTTGTCCTCATTGTGTGAACAGCAGCTTGACAGTACAGACTTTTGAGTGAAAACAGTGATAGTCGGATCTCACCTTAATAACATCTGTAAACTGTGTCTGGATGAGGCTCTGAAATTCTGTAATGTCCAGTTTATCACAGGGGGCGCTGTGACTGCTGTAACTGTGGAAGGTGTCGATGATCTTGCGGATGGCGGTCAGGAGGTTGGCCATGTCTGTGGGATGGGTACTGAACGAGGAAAGGAATAGTATTGTTAGGGTAAATGCCCCATTTACACTCACATAACATACAGTCATGGACAGATTGGCGCTTACAATGCTCGGGCCACCATGGATCTTACAGAGCCCTTCTCCTCATCATCAGTGCAGTAGGGATCATTGGGGCACAAGGTTAAGGTTAATCGCTCACCTGATATCAACTAACTCTAAATTGTCATTATTGATGATGTAGGAGCTGCCTGGTGTACCACACCACCCAGCTGTTCAGGAAGGGTGTAACAGGAGACCATGTGAGCTCTTGTATCACTGCAGGGCCAATTACCGTATGTAAGAGGACATTATAGGACATTAATACTACAGTAACTGCTACTGAAAAGACTTACAGCTGCACGACCCATGCAGTACATACAGATGAGAAGATACACTATATGGTGATAGTTTGTTCTTGAAAAATCTGATTAAAAATATTATTTTGGAGACACGAATAGGATCAGCGGGTGCCCTGGAAATTGTTATAAAAAAAAATCTCCAACTCGTCATTCAAAAAATAAGCCCTCAAACAGCTTTCTTCAACAAAAAGTTTAAGCTCTCAGAAGATGGCGACAAAATAACTTTTTTTTTATTTAAAAAAAATATTTTTACTGTATGACAGCAGCAAAACCTAAAAAAATATAAATCTTGTATTGCCGTAATTGAATCGACCAAAAGAATAAATCCACCTTATCACTTATACCGCATGTGAACCTGTTCAAAAATAAAAACTGTTCTTGTACAGCTGTCAATATGTTCATTCTATCTCCCTCCCAAAAATCAAAATAAGTCCCGGTTCACATTTATCCTGCGCTCTCCGCTGATCGCTTACACCATTAATTACCGTATATACTCGTGTATAAGCAGAGATTTTCAGCCCATTTTTTAGGGCTGAAAGTCCCCCTCTCGGCTTATACACGAGTCATATACCGGGGGGTCGGTGGGGGAGGTGGAGCGGGGGTGTCAGATCATACTTACCCCTCTGCCGACGCGTCTATGTAGCCCCCCCTGCTTCTCTGACGATCTCCGGCTCCTTCCTGCAGCGTCACGTGGTACCGCTCATTAAAGTCATGAATATGCACATATTCATGACTTTAATGAGCAGTACCACGTGACCGCTGTAGGAAGGAAGAGCTGCCGGAGATAGCAGGAGAAGAGGAGAGGCTGCAGAGACCGCGCCAGCGGAGGGGTGAGTATACCGATATTTACCTGTCCCCGTGCCACTGCTGCTCCCCTCTGTGTCCTCGCGTCCTCTTGCTGTTATGATCAGGCAGAGGGCGCGATGACGTCGTTAGTGTGCGCCGCGCCCTCTGCCTGAGCATTCACAGCCGAGGACCCGGAAGGAGGGAGCAGCGCGCAGCGGTGAAAAGGGGAATCGGTAAATATTGAAGGTGCCGGGCCCTGAGCCAGCGGTGACACCAGCACCTGTCCCCCATAGCACGCCGGTGTCACCGCCTGTACAGGACACCGGACCCCCAGCGACGAGAGGTGAGTATGTCATTTTTTTGCAGCAGCAGCAGCGCGGCAGCATAAGTGACCTACAGTACAGACCAAAAGTTTGGACACACTTTCTCATTCAATAATTTTTCTGTATTTTCATGACTATGAAAATTGTAGAATCACACTGAAGGCATCAAAACTATGAATTAACACATGTGGAATTATACATTACACTTTACAAAAAAGTGTGAAACAACTGAAAATATGTCTTATATTCTAGGTTCTTCAAAGTAGCCACCTTTTGCTTTGATTACTGCTTTGCACGCAGAAAAGGTGAACGGATGGACTCTACATGCCTGGTTCCCACTGTGAAGCATGGAGGAAGTGGTGTGATGATGTGGGGGTGCTTTGCTGGTGACACTGTTGGGGATTTATTCAAAATTGAAGGCATACTGAACCAGAATGGCTACCACAGCATCTTACAGCGGCATGCTATTCCATCTAGTTTGCATTTAGTTGGACCATCATTTATTTTTCAACAGGACAATGACCCCAACCACACCTCCAGGCTGTGTAAGGGCTATTTGACCAAGAAGGAGAGTGTTGGGGTGCTATGCCAAATGACCTGGGCTCCACAGTCACCAGACCTGAACCCAATCGAGATGGTTTGGGGTGAGCTGGACCGCTCACCGCTTCAGTTTTGAATAAATCCCCAACAGTGTCACCAGCAAAGCACCCCCACACCATCACACCACCTCCTTCATGCTTCACGGTGGGAACTAGGCATGTAGAGTCCATCCGTTCACCTTTTCTGCGTGCAAAGCAGTAATCAAAGCAAAAGATGGCTACTTTGAAGAACCTAGAATATAAGACATATTTTAAGTTGTTTCACACTTTTTTGTAAAGTGTAATGTATAATTCTACATGTGTTAATTCATAGTTTTGATGCCTTCAGTGTGATTCTACAATTTTCATAGTCATGAAAATACAGAAAAATCTTTGAATGAGAAGGTGTGTCCAAACTTTTGTCTGTACTGTATACTATGGGGCATAATCTATGGAGCATATGGGGGCATAATCTGTGGATCATATGGGGACATAATCTGTGGAACATATGGGGGCATAATCTGTGGAACATATGGGGCATAATCTGTGGAGCATATGGGGGCATAATCTGTGGAACATATGGTGCATAATCTGTGGATCATATGGGGCATAATCCATGGAGCATATGGGGGCATAATCTGTGGAGCATATGGGGGCAAAATCTGTGCAGCATACGGGGGCATAATCTGTGCAGCATATTGGGCATAATCCATGGAGCATATGGGGGCATAATCTGTGGAGCATATGGGGGCATAATCTGTGCAGCATATGGGGGCATAATCTGTGGAGCATATTGGGCATAATCTGTGCAGCATATGGGGGCATAATCTGTGGAGCATATGGGGGCATAATCTGTGAAACATATGGGGGCATAATCTGTGGAACATATGGGGCATAATCTGTGGAGCATATGGGGCATAATCTGTGGAACATATGGGGGCATAATCTGTGGAACATATGGGGTTATAATCTGTGGAACTGTTATGGAAATTTAATTAGGATAACTCTATCCTGCAGTGTTTGCTGGTGCTGTTCCCAATTTTATCCTAATTGTCTTTTTGAGCGCTCAGAACGAAATGAGGACTGTCCACACTGGAGTGTCAGTATAAAAGTTCGTCAAGACCAACAGTTTATTATTCATTCAAGGTTTTATACGTTTACAAAGAGGGGCTGGTTAGTCAATTAGCATACAATTAAAAGCTGCTAGATTATTGGCTGTTTTAAGGGTATGCCACACTAAACAATATCGCTAACGGGATCGCTAAAAAACGTCACTATTTAGCGATCCCGTTAGCGATATTGTTCAGTGCGGCAGCTTCCAGCGACGAGCTTCCTGCTGTGATCTCGCTCGTCGCTGGAATCGTTCCGGACCCTATTTTCTCGTCGGCGCTCCCGCTGGGTAAGTATCTAATCGCTGTGTGGCACCTTTTCTTAGCGATTTAGCGGTACTTTTGTACCGCTAAAGTCGTTAAGAAGATCGCTAACGGCGATAGCGTCGTTAACTATATCGCTAAATGCGGCAGCATTTAGCAATATAGAAACAATCCCGCTAGCGATCTCATTAGTATGCAACGCTAACGAGATCGCTAGCGGGATAGCTTAGTGTGGCAGTACCTTTAGTGTAAGTATGATAATTATGATAAAAGGGCTGAAGTAGCAGATTTATTGTTTATTGTTCTTTGTCCTTGGTAAATAAAAGTCCCTATCAGCTATCTTCTGTAATAGCCTCTGAATGAAGGCCAGGGTCGTTTTAAACAACTGATTATAGCTAGCATCAGCTTTTGCATAGATATGCTGAGCACAGGATTTTTAGCAAGTGAGATCTATCTAACTGTAAATGCATATATATGAATATACATTGAATACGTGGAATACATATATATTTCCATGACAGTCCCCCCTTAGATACCACTTGCCCTAAAAACCTGCTCCTGTCCCAAAGCGCTGCAACTCTTTTGTGCTGCCGATGGGCTGGCACATGCCTAGCACATGTACCCCTCATCGATGCAGGCTTTTCGCAAATGGGCGGTCAGGAGATCTGTCCCTAGCAGGGGTTCATGTGTTTGCAGTCATAGTCTCTTTATTTAACTGCATGTTCAGAAAAACGTGTATTCTTCATCAGGTAGGTCATCTGTCTGGTCAGTCACAGCATCCACGACATCCTTCATGGCTTAGGTGTCTCTTCTGGTACGGGAGTTTCCTTGCAATGCGATACGTGGATCCAAGCAGGCTTTCCCTCTAGTTTCACAGAGGTTGGTGTCATCTGGGGCTCTTGGACAGGACCATCAAATCTGGGATCGAGTGTTCTCATTTCCAACTTTTTTCACCAACTCCCAGTCTCCTGGCTTTCAAGGAGTGCGTACCGGACACTGAGTCTGGATCTGGCAGTGAAGAGAAAAACTCGAGAATGGACATTAGTTTTTGACCAATTCAATTACATAAGCAAACAAGATATAATTTTGCATATTCTGCTGCTGAGGGAAGAATGCACCTAACTTGAGACTAGACCCAAACAAAATTTCGCATGGTGACAGCTTTTCTGGGTCTCTGGGAGTGTGCCTTACGCTAAACAATGCAATTGGGAGTGTGTCATGCCATGGTTTGCGTGTCTCTTGGGCAGTTTTCAGCATCATATTCTTAAGTGTTCCGTTCAGTCTTTCTACCTTCCCGCTGCTCTGGGGGTGGTAAGGAGTATGTAGGCCTAAATCTGACCCTACTGCTAACCAGATCTCTTGTGTCAGATTTGCTGTGAATGCAGGTCCCTGATCACTTTCTGTCATTTCTGGAACCCCGTATCTGCACACTATTTTCCGAAAGTAGCTGCTTTGCAGTAGTCTTTGCTGACTTGGAAGGCTTCTGTCCACCTTGAAAACACTTCCTTGACCACAATGGCGTATTTGAATCCTTCACTTGGCGATATCTGGATGTGGTCTATCTGGATCCTCTGAAGCTGGTAGAGTGGTCTTGCCGGATGAGGTCAGGGGGACTTTCTTCTACACGTCCAGGCTTGCATTTGCCGCAGGTCAGACAGCTGCTGGTGAATTTGGCTGTTAGGGTGGAGATCCCTGAAGCGAACAAGTAAGCACCAATCAGATCATTCATCTGTGTCTTTGATATGTGGGTGTGGGTCCATGTGCCCATTGGACCACCATAGGGTGCATACATTGTGGGAGGCAGGGTTTGGAGTCCATTGTAGATAGTCTTCCCTCTTCACGTGTTGCTTCTTTCGCATTCAGCTCTCCTTTGAAACTTGGTCTTGCATCTTCTTGAGCAGATCCCAGGACGTCTTTTTTGTCAGGTTTCTTGTCTTCAGTCGTCATGTAGTAGCCGTCCGGCTCTACGACCTCTCCCACTTCTCCATGTTGTCTTCCTTTGGCCGCTTCTTCGGCTGCCATGTCCACCATGTTATTTCCTCCTGCCTCTTTTGTTCTCAGTTTTCCATGCACTTTTTATTTTTCAAATTGCCACCATTTTGGAAGTTGGAGTGCACCCAGCAGGTCCCTGAAGGCTCCATGATGCTTCACGGTTGTCCCGTTTGCTGTGATGAAGTCCCTTGCTGCCCAGATGGGCCCAAAGTCGTGTGCTATGCCATGCGAGCACCTGTAGTCGGTGTAGATGTTTGCAGTCTTGCCTTCTGCCATCTGGCAGGCCTTCGTCAGCACTATCAGTTCTGCTTCCTGGGCTGACAGGCTAGGTGACAGACTTCTGGACCACAGGATTTCTTGATTGCTGATCACTGCACTTCCTGTGTGGAGACTTCTTCATCATCTGCAAATCTGGAGCCATCCAAGTGAATTATAAATTCTGTAAATTTTTGTTCTGAAAAGTCCATATTGTATCCCCCCTTGGGAGTGGGAGTAGAGTGGCCGGGCTGAGGACTGTAGGTCTGGAGACGGTGACATTGTGAGACAAAGGCGATAGAGGTGCCACAAAGATGTCTGGCGGTGGGGAGATTATTGTTGGTTGAGCTTGATTGAGGATTGCCAAGATGTCGTGAGGAGTGAGAGTTTCCAGTGGCTGTCCAAAAGTGATGTCAGCAGTCTTGTCCAGGAAGGTGTGTGCTGCAGTTACTGCCATCAGGCAGGAGGGTGCTCCTCTTGCAACTGGATCCAAGTGGGCTGAGAGGCAGCCTAAAAGTCTCTGTTTTCCCCCGTGAATCCATGTCAGGACTCCAGTAGCATGACCTTCTTTCTTCCATCAGGTAGACGGAAAGGCTTCTCGTAGTCAGGTAGGCCTGGTATTGGCGCTGAGACTGTGGAGTTCTTCCAATCTCCTGAATGGGTTGAAGGCTGCGTCTGATAGAAGGAGCGGGGTTGCGTTGATGCAAGCGCACAGAGGCTGCATTAGGACTGAGGCATCAGGGATCCAGGTTCTGCAATACGACACTAGACCAGGGAAGGCCTGCAGCATCTTCGGAGTTGTTGGGGGAGCCATCTTCTCCACAGTGGTCTTCAGTCATTTGACAGGTGTTCCGTCTGGTGGGCAATACAGTGTCCCAGGGATGTAACTTGCTTCTGACACTACTGGACTTTGTTCTTCCAGACCTTGCGTTGCTGTTCCTCAAGGAACAGGGAGTGGACTGTGCAGGTATCGATGTCAATCACACAAAAGAGAAGGTCATCCACGTGTTGTAGAAGAGTGACTCCTGCATATTCTGCAATCCAGTTGACGAGGATGGAGGACATTGTCTTGGTGAAACTTGAAGGACTTGTTCTGAGCACCTTGAGGCAACACTGTCCATATGCACTGCACTGGTGCGTGAAGGCAGGCAGGTCATCCAGGTGGAGGGGAAACACTGAAGAAGGCACTGGCCAGGTTGATCACTGTGAATACCGTTGCGGTGACTGGGACTTTTGAGAGCAGAGTGTGCGGGTTCAGCACTGTTGGGGTTTCAAATACCGTAGCCTCTTTCACGGCCTCCAGGCCTTTGCACCATTCTGAACTCAGTGGGGTTTACAGTCTTTTTCTTCACTGTGGAAAGCTGGGATTGATTCCGATGGGCGAGGCAGCCCAGTTTGGCCTTGTCCTTCACTATGCGGCAGGGGACTCCCATCTCCCGGCACAGAGCTGGCGGGAAAACAAGCCGTCTACTAGGATCCACATCATGAGAGATGACAACCAGCTGGCTTTCTTGTTCTCCACCAAGGCAGTCACTGTGTTAGCACCTGCTCTGGTCACAGGGGGTCTTCTTGTTGGGACGTCTCCTTAACCGGCTGCTTTTTCCTCAGCACGGGCCATCAGTTGTTTCTTTTTCTTCAGCTCGGTCTCAGGTCAGTATTTGTGCACAAGTTTGAAGAGCTGAGTGGCCTTTTGCCGGTCTAGGGCCTGGGTGAACTGGTTGATTGCAGGGGGCACCTCCTGGTGCTTGCAAAATATGAACCTCTGGCGTTGGAGCCGGATGTGGTGTTGCCATTCCATGAAGCGAGTAGGGTCCTTCATAAGTTGAATATCCTGGCCAATGTCAAAGTTCTCAGGCCGTCTTCTTAGGCGAGTTCACTTAGACCTTCAGTTGATCAGAGACATCTTGACTCTGGGTGATGGAGTGGCTTTTCTGGTACTATGTTCAGCATCTCCTGTGATAGGTCTGCAGTGTGGTTGTTTGAGGTTCCTGTTTCTTTTTTGGGTCAGGGGTGAAGAAAGTGTCATGGTCCCATCTTCCTGGAACACTGGTCGCTTTCAGCTTCTGCAGTAGGTCCACTCCCAATAGGTTGAGGGTGCAGGTCTTTGACACAACAAACTTGGACATGATGGAGTGTTCTGGCTGGGTCCACACGCTCAGGGGCTTCATAATCTGGAAATATCTGACTTGACCATCAATTCCCATACAGGACGCAGAAGATTCTGATAGAAAGTTGAGGTTGCGGAGTTCCACAAGAAAAGATCTGACTACGCCATCCACTCTCAGGATATTGGTCCCACTGGTGGGGTTCCCTGTGGACTTGGCGTGCTCCTGTCCTATGGACGGGGTTCTTCACTGCTTTCTGTGTTTCTTCTTCTTCTGGGCGAAGTCGGTGTTCTGCACCGGTTCCGGAAATGACCAAACTCGCCACAGTTGTAACACTGGACATCCCTTCTGTCCCGGCGGGACTCAATCCTTTTTGCTACTGCGAGCAGGGTATCCATTGCTATTGACGAGTACTCAGGCCTGGCTACTACCAGTGGTTTCCTGATTGGTTCTCTCAGTCCATGCACAAAAGCCTGTGCCAACATCCATCTGTGTGTCTGATCATGGGTAATGAGGCCCAAATCTTGAAACACTTGCATCACTCTGTCATGGAACTTCTCCACAGACTCTGTCTTGTCTTGACTCATGTCATGTAGGCTGAGAGCTTGTCCTGCTAGTCTGCCTTTGGCCCACTCTCTGAGCTGCTCAATTAGCTTTGGTCCTGTCTCCCATGCATACGCATCTAACTCTGCTGGAAGCTTGAAGTGTTCTCTCATAATTGGCCAGAATGCATCACCTGCTTTTATTTCCATTTCGGTCCAGAGATCAATCCAGGCTGCTGCATACAGTGCAGACCAAAAGTTTGGACACACCTTCTCATTCAAAGATTTTTCTGTATTTTCATGACTATGAAAATTGTAGAATCACACTGAAGGCATCAAAACTATGAATTAACACATGTGGAATTATACAATACACTTTACAAAAAAGTGTGAAACAACTGAAAATATGTCTTATATTCTGGGTTCTTCAGAGGAGCCTCCTTTTGCTTTGATTACTGCTTTGCACGCAGAAAAGGTGAACGGATGGATTCTACATGCCTCGTTCCCACGGTGAAGCATAGAGGAGGTGGTGTGATGGTGTGGGGTTGCTTTTCTGGTGACACTGTTGGGATTTATTCAAAATTGAAGGCATAGTGAACCAGCATGGCTACCACAGCATCTTGCAGTGTCATGCTATTCCATCCGGTTTGCGTTTAGTTGGACCTTCATTTATTTTTCAACAGGACAATGACCCCAAACACACCTCCAGGCTGTGTAAGGGCTATTTGACCAAGAAGGAGAGTGTTGGGGTGCTACGCCAGATGACCTGGCCTCCACAGTCACCAGACCTGAACCCAATCGAGATGGTTTGGGGTGAGCTGGACCGCTCACCGCTTCAATTTTGAATAAATCCCCAACAGTGTCACCAGCAAAGCACCCCCACACCATCACACCACCTCCTCCATGCTTCACAGTGGAAACCAGGCATGTAGAGACCATCAGTTCACCTTTTCTGCGAGCAAAGCAGCAATCAAAGCAAAACGTGGCTCCTTTGAAGAACCCAGAATATAAGACATATTTTCAGTTGTTTCACACTTTTTTGTAAAGTGTAATGTATAATTCCACATGTGTTAATTCATAGTTTTGATGCCTTCAGTGTGATTGTACAATTTTCATAGTCATGAAAATACAGAAAATCTTTGAATGAGAAGGTGTGTCCAAACTTTTGGTCTGTACTGTACGTTCGCTGGATCTGCTGCATTTTTTTGCAAAATGGCATGGGGTGTATACATGGGTCAGGCAGCATACTGATCACCTGGCTTGGGATGAAGGGCTCATAGGATGGTGCCTCTACCTGTCCCTGCCCTATTGGTGCTTGTGTGTGTTAGGGTTCGAGTTCCCGCTGCTGCACAAGGGGAGTCTTGAACCGGTCCCGCTGCGGTCCCCCATTCATCTCCGGCCGCAGTGGAGCCTGCTCAGCAGAGACGTCGGTCCCAGCGTCTTGCCCATTCCAGTACTGTGCAGAGACTTGCTGCTGCCTCTCCTGGATCTGCTATTATAACCAGTACTGGAGCAGACGTCTTTGGGACGAAGTCCTGTGTTTCCCCTTCTGAGCATGCCCAGGGTAAGATCTCTCATTGGAGATCTGGGGTCACATGCTCAGGTACTGCAGCAGCTCCTATTGGTCCGCCAGGAAGGTCATGAAACTGCATGTGTTTGGAACAGTTTCTCATTGGTCCTTGTTTCTGGCAGGTCCTGTAGCTGTTGCTATAAAAGGCTGGCATGGCTGGGCCGCCATGCGCTAATATCAGTCATTATATGCTTAGCGCCAGTGTGGTCATGCGTGTGTGTGGTTAGGGCCCGGCTGAAATAAGCCCCTAGAATACCGACTTAATCGGCGAGAAGTTTGGTATGCTAGCTGGTCAGGGTCGGTGTCCTAGATGCCCTAGATTGCCGGCATAACCGGTGAGGAGTTTGATTGCCGTATTCAGGGCCTGGCGTTCAGACGCCATAGATTGCGGGTGACTCCCGCGAGGACATTAGCACATGATCACGTTCTATGTTCGCTTAGCTGTTCACTGTGTACCTGGGTGCCTGACAGGACACAGAAGTTTGTCTCAGCGGCTCTGTGACGTAACAGGGTTCGCTTTCAACGCTAGACAGCGCCCTAGCGTGTTTATTTTGCGACTCAGTTGTGTTAAGTGAGTTCGCACATATTGCCACAGCGCGTTACGGCGTTTATTTTGGCGACTCTGCGGGATAACAGAGTTCGCTTCTTGCGCCATTTTACTAGCAGCAGGCTCCGCCTGCACGGTGGACCCCGGGCTGCGAACGCACCTCTCCACATCTGATATTTGGTGCGTTCCGTGACCCTAACATGTGTTTTCTTCCCTAGTATTGGACAGCATGTATGACGTTGTGTCTTCATCTTCATCAGATGAGAAGTGACATGGTGTGCTTGGTGCATACACTGGCTGAAATTTGGGCTTAAAAGTTGTCTTGCTGCATTGGGATTTCCCTCTTCTTTGCTGAGGTTCCTCATTTTGTCTGTAGCTACACCTCCCCCCTGTGAAGCCCTGGCTGTGGGCTCTGCTAGCTGTTGTGTCTGGGGGCTACCTGCAGCATTTTGTGTAGGGAGATTTGCACTTTCTTCTCCTGATATAATGACTGGCAATGTTTGTACTGTGCTTGGGATAGACAGGGTGCCTCGTGCTGTAGGCACTGAGTGAGAAAGAGTGGGGTGTGATGAGGGAGGAGTGAGGTGTAGAGGAGGGGGGAGAGAAGAGAGATGGAGAGGGGGAGAAGTGGAAAATGAAGGAGGGGGAGAAGTAGAAGAAGAAAAAGAAGAAGGTTTGAGAGATGGAGAGGAAGAGATAGGAAGAGATGTGTCAAGAGTGTGAGGGAGGGGAAAGAAGGAATGATAGGGAAAGAAGGATAGAGAGAAAAGGCAGCGAGGAAAGAGGAGAGAAGTCTGAAGAAGAAGAAGGAGAAAGGGACTGAGAGAAGAAAGAGGAGAGGGTGTCCCCCCTGTGATTCTTGAGAGGGGACCGTTGAAACAAAAATACCTTCTCCCTGTAGCGAGAGGCGGGGAGCTTTTTTCCCTGTACAAGGTGTGGCGCTTCCCACGGCTGTGGGGCGTCGGGACATGGCATAGCTTGCCTAGCTAGCCAATGCTCCCACGCCGCCAGTCCACGACGACGTGAGGCATGGGTCCCAGATGGTAAGAGAATGTGGACCCACTGGACCACGGAGGGAGACCCGGGCCTGCCCGGACTAGGGAAGGGCAGCGACCGGGATCCGTGGCAGCTGAGCATGTGGGCAAGGTGGCGACCTGCAGGACTAGACAACACCGCACAACTTCAGGTAAGAAGAAACATAAAGTTTACTTAAAGAAACAAAGTACATAAACAGAACATAAGACCGGGCTCCCGATTCCGCACATCAGAGAAGGGTACACAACTCAGGATCACAGACGAGTGCTGGAGGACATCACGGGTAGATGCAGTCCAGGGTTATCTGGCACAGGCATACTTGGACGGCCTCTCTCTCAGGCCTTAGGCGTAGCACAGGCTCAGCAGGAGAACATCAGACACCGACCTCAGACAGACTTCAGACGATGGCGGGGTCATCACGGGTTGATGAAGTCCAGGATCATCTGGCACGGGCATACTAGTATGGCCTCACTCTCAGGCCTCGGGCGTAGCACAGGCTCAGCAGGAGAACATCAGACACCGGCCCAGGACGAACGTCAGACGATGGCGGGGTCATCACGGGTTGATGAAGTCCAGGGTCATCTGGCACGGGCATACTAGGACGGCCTCTCTCTCAGGCCTCAGGCGTAGCACAGGCTCAGCAGGAGAACATCAGACACCGACCCAGGACAGACGTCATCACAGGGTAGACCAAGGAGGAACCGGCAGGACAGGCAGGTTGTCACGGCAAGTGACCAAGGCAGTCTCTGGGACAGGCAGGTTGTCACGGCTAGTGACCAGGACAGTCTCTGGGACAGGCAGGTTGTCACGGCTAGTGACCAGGGCAGGCAGGTTGTCACAGAAGTGACCAAAGCAGTCTCTGGGACAGGCAGGTTGTCACGGCAAGTGACCAGGCAGTCTCTGGAACAGGCAGGTTGTCACGGCAAGTGACCAGGCAGTCTCTGGGACAGGCAGGTTGTCACGGCTAGTGACCAGGCAGTCTCTGGGACAGGCAGGTATATACGACCTGATATGGTGGAGCCTCCAGGTAGGCTGCAGTCGGATGGCAGATGATCGCTCTAGGTGAGCAGGCAAGAGCCGGGGATCTCTGCAGATGATGTCCGAACTTCCGGATGGAGCTGCAGTCGGATGGCAGATGATCGCTCCCAGGTGAGCAGGCAAGAGCCGGGGATCTCTGCAGATGATGTCCGAACTTCCGGATGGAGCTGCAGTCGGATGGCAGACAGGCAAGCCGACAGGTAACAGGCAGGAAACTGGAATCAGGAGCTGATGGCTGAAACAGAGTTAGACTGCACAAGAACAACAGGGACACGGATTGGATCTCAGGGAGTCAGGAACACGGACAGGAACATGGATTGGATCTCAGGGAGTCAGGAACACGGATTGGGTCTCAGGGAGTCAGGAACACGGACAGGAACATGGATTGGATCACAGGAACACGGACTGGAACACAGGCCTCGGACTCCGGACATCTGGCAATGATCGGCAGGATCCGGACATCAGGCAGGAAGGATAGGATCCGGACATCTGGAAGTGGTCGTCGGACATCGGACATCAGGCCATGGTCATCAGGCATAGGATCCGGACATCTGGCAGCGACCTGAAAAGGAACCCCAGCGGTCTGGTGCAAGCCCCGCCAGGCTCAACGGGAGCTGGCCGGGGATTGCACAGAGGCTGAGCACAGAGTAACAGAAACTCAGCACACACCGGACTCCTCCTTCCAAGATGAACTCAGGTTATATAGCAAGGATTCACAGTCACTGGCACAGGGTTCTGGACACAGCAGGATTTCAGGAACATAACACAGAGGACACAGTTCAGAAAGTCAGGTACAGGATGCGATCCAAGATCAGGGGTTCAGGTAATTAGACACAGCAGGAACAGGCCTGGATATACAGCCTCCAGGAACGGCGATCTGGGTAATCAGCCCCCAGCATAGGCGGAAACACAAGACACAGTTCAGACATTCAGGTACAGGATGCGATCCAGGATCAGGGGTTCAGGTAATTAGACACAGCAGGAACAGGCCTGGATATACAGCCTCCAGGAACGGCGATCTGGGTAATCAGCCCCCAGCATAGGCGGAAACACAAGACACAATTCAGACATTCAGGTACCGGGTTTGATCCAGGATCAGGGAACAAGACACAGCAGGAACAGGGAATCAGCTCTCCAGAGCTGATCAACTTCAGAGCAGGAGCTGAACACACAACCACATACGGCTAGGTTCAGGGATTCAGTGTGGATTCAATGTGAAGCTCTGGCAATGCCCACTAGGGCTGGGGAACTTTATATATGAGCTGCTTCACAGCGATAGGCTGGAGCAGTAATTCTAGTAAACACCCAATCCACATAAAAGCAGGACAGGTGTGGGCCGCGCCCCCTATGCAGAGCCAGACAGCACAACACAGAGGGAACCCAACAATGGCTGCTGCCAACCACGCAGTAAGTCATGCACCACTGCAGAGGACTTTTCAAGCTACGGACGGCTTTCACAGCAAGTCAGGAACCGCACATGCGGGCGGTCATGCAAAGCAGCGGAGCCACTCACGCAAGTACGGGTACGCAGCAGAGCCGGGAACTGAGCAGCATCCATATAGGTAACAGACAACAGTATCCCAGCTGGTTAGGGGGAAAGGAGCAAAAGGGTTAATGCAAAAAACATGCAAAGTAACGCTGGAAAACAAAGTACAGACAATACCAGCGTTACACAAGGCTCCTTATTCAATGAGAGCAGCCTACACCTGTCCCGTGTCTCCACATGATGGACATGTGATGTGTGAGACTCTAAATCCTGCTCTTGTGACATATCCGTGATCATTTTCTCACAGACGATTTAACACCTTTTCAATCTTATTCACATAAAAATCACTTCCTGGTCCATTCAAATAACTTGCTGTACCTTCTACACGACCACCACTGCTCTTTTATAGCAGATGGTAATCTATAAACAAACTTTCCTGTGCCTTTCAAATGTTATAACCCTCTTGTCAGATTTTGTTTCAGTTTGCTGTCACATGACCTTTTTTCCCTATTTAGTCTGGCTCCGCCCTTCTGGCTTTGCTGGACTTCATTGTATTATCTACTCTTAAGCTAGCCGGGTGCTTAGGTGCCTTACTCTGTCAGTTTTGCTTGATCTTAGGATCTCTTAGTATTTGTTTTCTGTTTTATTTTACCTGCTACAATTTCTGTTAGGAGGTGTCCACCTTTTCACCCAGTCCCTAGATCTTGTAGGGATTCCTCCCTCGCAACTATAGGTCTTCGTTCAGACTAGCTGAGGACTTTAGCGGGTCTGGTCGCAGGATCAGGTTCCCCGTTACATCGTAGGGATCCAGCTCAGTCCTATTGTAGGGACAGAATTCCCACCTTTCCTTAGTGCTTGTAGCAGATCATAACAGTAAAATCTCTAAGGAAAGATTTTCTGTTTTCCATCATGGTGTCGGTTCGGGATTTGGCTGAACGCCTGCAGGGTCTCTCTCTGGAGGTGGCTGAAATCCAGCAACACGTGAGTAGTTGTTCTGGAGCACATTTTGTGGAGCCAAAGGTACGTTTGCCTGATTTATTTTTTGGTGAACAACAAGATTTTTTTTCTTTTAAAAATGCTTGCTTGTTGTATTTCCGTTTGAGACCCAGATCCTCTGGTGATGAATCACAGCGCATAGGGTTCATAATGTCACTTTTGCGCAAAGAACCTCAGGACTGGGCCTTTTCTCTGCAGCCTAGTGATCCATGCTTTAGATCTGTGGATAGTTTTTTTTCTGCTTTAGGGTTGTTATATGACGATCCGGATCGTGTTTCATCAGCTGAGACAGAATTGAGACGTTTGAGACAGGGATCAGGTAATGTGGAAAAATATTGTACTCACTTCCGAAGGTGGTCCACACAGGTGGGCTGGAACGATTCAGCTTTGAAAAGTTTATTTCTTGCAGGGTTAAGTGAAAGGGTTAAAGATTTGCTGATTGCTTATCCTATACCTGGTAACTTGCAAGAGGCTATGCAATTAGCCATACCGGTGGATAGGAGACTGCGTGCAAGGGTTAATGAGAGTAAATCTGCCTTGTCAGCTCCAAGTTTGGAGAAGGAATGTACTGACATTGCAGAGCCGATGGAAATTGGAGCTATGACACCTCACTCTCGAGAAAAAGAACGCAGATTTGCTAAGGGCTTGTGTTTCTATTGTGGTAAATCTGAGCATTTCATTAAGAACTGTGCACTTCGAATGAATAAAGAAAAAAAAAAATGAGGTCAGTTTCGCCCGTATAGCTTGTTTAAACAATAAAGGTGTCTTTCTTTCTGCTACCACTGCTGGTGAGGAGGAATTAATGGAGTTTCGGGTATTTGTGGATTGTGGTTCAACTCTCAATGTGATTGATGGGAAATTTTTGGAAAAACTAAAATTAAAACCCAAACTTCTGTCTTCCCCTATTAATGTGGTGTCTGTGGATGGTTCTCACTTGAAAAATGTTACTCACCATATCTGTGAATTTCCTCTGACCGATCTCACCAGGAAAGGTGCTGATGCGGTTCAGTGGACTACTGAGGCCATTGAGGCTTTTGTGTTGCTAAAGGAGAGGTTCAGCTCTGCTCCCATCCTTACGCAGCCTGATGTGACTGAACCATTTTTGGTTGAGGTTGATGCTTCTTCTGTGGGGGTCGGCGCAGTGTTGTCTCAGGCAAAGACGGATGGAGTACATCCCTGTGCTTTTTTTTCAAAGAAATTTTCTGAGTCTGAACTAAATTATAATATCGGTAATCGGGAATTGTTGGCAATTAAACTCGCATTTGAACACTGGCGTCATTTTTTGGAGGGAGCAGAATTTCCCATTCAAGTCTTCACCGATCATAAAAATCTGATCTACCTTGATGCTGCCAAACGCTTGAATGCCCGTCAGGCTAGGTGGGCACTGTTTTTCTCACGGTTTAATTTTACCGTTACTTACATCCCAGGTACTAAAAATGTTAAAGCTGATGCTTTGTCTCGCAGCTTTTCTCCTATGGTGGGTACTGAGGAGGAGGAGGAAAACATCTTGCAAGAGGGGGTTGTTATTGCTGTTTTGGACTCCGTGTTGGAAGATGAGATTCTTAAAGCACAGGAGAATGCCCCATCTAACACGCCTCATTAGAGGTTGTTTGTGCCTGGTACCCTGAGGAGAGATTTGTTTGTTGAATGTCATGACTCTCGCTTGGCAGGTCATCCTGGAATCTCTGAGACCAAGAGACTTGTGGGTCGCAGTTTTTGGTGGCCAGGATGGCAGAAGGAAGTCATTAAGTGGGTACATCAATGCACTGTGTGTGCTAGATCTAAGTCTTCTCATACTCCTGCTGCGGGGTTGCTTTGCCCTCTGGAGGTTCCTAGTGCACCTTGGACACATTTGGCTATGGACTTTATTACTGACCTTCCCCCTCTGAGGGTTTCACTGTCATCTGGGTGGTCGTGGACCGTTTTAGCAAGATGTGTCACTTGGTTCCTTTCATCAAACTGCCCTGTGCTAAGACTCTCGCTAAGGCCTTTGTCAAGGAAATAGTCAGACTACATGGTGTTCCTACTGACATTGTTTCTGATAGGGGACCTCAGTTTGTGGCTCGTTTTTGGCGCGCCTTTTGTGACAGGTTGGGAGTTCATTTGTCGTTTTCATCCGGATATCATCCTGAGTCTAATGGCCAGACAGAAAGGAAAAACCAGGATGTTGAGCAGTTTTTGCGTTGTTTTGTGACTGATAATCAAGAGGGTGGTCTGAGTTTCTGCCACTTGCTGAGTTTGCTCTTAACAACCATACATCCGCTTCTGCTGGTTGTTCGCCTTTTTTTTGTTGTTCTGGGAGACATCCGTCATTTGGGTCATTTTCCAAGTTGGGATCGGCTGTACCTGAAGAGGAGAATTTTTCTGGTGTTTTGGAGAGAGTTTGGACTGATGTGCGTGGTAATCTTCAGGAGGCTAACAAAAGATCCAAAGTGTATTTTGATAGAAAACGACAAGAGGTTTTGTTTGCTATTGGTGACATGGTTTGGTTGTCCTCTAAGAATCTGCGCTTGAGGATTCCGTCTAAGAAATTGGGGCCCAAGTTTGTAGGGCCCTTTAAGGTGCTTCAGGTTATTAACCAATCTGCTGTTAAGTTGGAGCTTCCTACCTCCTGGAAGATTAATCCGGTGTTTCATGTTTCTCTCTTGAAAAAAGCTGAGGTCTCAGATGGAGACGTCTCGGCCACTGTTCCCCTGGTGGTGGAGGACGGGCAATATGAGATTTCCCGCATCCTAAATTCTAGACGGTATAGAGGGGGTTTGCAGTACCTCGTCGCTTGGAAGGGTTATGGACCCGAGGATAACTCATGGGTGAGGGCGGATGATATTTCTGCGTCTAGACTTGTCAGAGCGTTTTACAAGAGATATCCGGATAAGCCTAAGTCATAGGGGATCCGGAGGATCCTCTTTGAAGGGAGGGTACTGTTATAACCCTCTTGTCAGATTTTATTTCAGATTGCTGTCACATGACCTTTTTTCCCTATTTAGTCTGGCTCCACTCTTCTGGCTTTGCTGGACTTCATTGTATTATCTACTCTTAAGCTAGCCGGGTGCTTAGGTGCCTTACTCTGTCAGTTTTGCTTGATCTTAGGATCTCTTAGTATTTGTTTTCTGTTTTATTTTCCCTGCTACAATTTCTGTTAGGAGGTGTCCACCTTTTCACCCAGTCCCTAGATCTTGTAGGGATTCCTCCCTCGCAACTATAGGTCTTCGTTCAGACTAGCTGAGGACTTTAGCGGGTCTGGTCGCAGGATCAGGTTCCCCGTTACATCGTAGGGATCCAGCTCAGTCCTATTGTAGGGACAGAATTCCCACCTTTCCTTAGTGCTTGTAGCAGATCATAACATCAAAAAAAAAAAAAAAAACACAAAACATTTCATTGTGCAGCGTAAAGTCTGCCCGTCCATTGGATTCTCACGTACTCTGACCTTCTATTCACATGCCTAGCCCTTTTATTCTCACGTACTGTGTCTATTCCAAAAACCTATTCAACAAAGGTGATTAAAAATCTGAGAACTGATGCATTCTGGTTCTGTGTGCAAGGACACTGAAATTCTTGTCTTCGCTGAATGCCTGATGGGAGGGGTGAGTGAAGCAGCTGCGCAGTTGTTTGTGTGATCTCCCTCCGCCTGCAATTTCTTATCTATGTTTCTGTCCTTGGTCTAAAGCACGCTAGTAGATCTTGCTGGTTGGAGAATAAAACTCTAAAATAAATTGATTAGAAAAACCTCTCCAAAATTATTTAAAAATTTACTTAAAAGAAAAACTTTAAAAACAAGAGTTAGATTTAGTAAAAAAAAACTCTAGGAAAAAAGATTGACCAAAATAAAAACTCCAAAAGCAAAAAGAAAAACTGATCAAAAAAGAGGAGGGAAAAAAAACGTATTAATAGTAAAACTTTAAAAAACAAGGTTGACAAGAAGAAAAAACCCTTGTTACTAAAACAGCTAATTAAAAACAGAAAAGAGGTGGAAAAACTGATTGTAAAATGATAAAAACAAAAAGAAAAAATACTTTAAGACTTTTGTCTGGTAGCGTAGGCTTTATCCTACCGCCCTCTGGAATGTCATCTCGCTGCTGCCAGCACTTCCCCCCTCCCTTATATCTCTGCTTGCTGTGTCTACAGACACTGAAATCACGTATCAAAAAAAAGGTTATTCTTCAGAATAGAAAAAAAAATGAATATAGTTCAGTCTGAATGCCTGAGAATTTTCACGCTACAGCCTGTAGCCAAAGACTTGCTCAAAAAGATCAAAACCAGGAAACAGATGTGACAACGTGATTAGCAGAGGGGGGGTCAAAGGGGTTTCTCGCTGCTGCAGCCAGCAGTGAATGAGATAGTGACAGAGTGCACTATGCTCTGAGTGTAAATTTAAAGCGACCGTACCTGGTACAGACAGGGACACGTACAAATGAAACAAACACCCGGGAGAATACGAATCCCTCTTTTGATGATCTGTGACACATACAAGCTGCTCTGGTAACTGATAACTCACCAATTGCACTGAGCACGGCAATGCTCCAGGTCTATTACTCTGAAAACCGTTCACCCTGGCCGGTGCGCCGGTCACAGTAATCTGTAATAGCCTTAATCAAAATTCTCACCATCCACGTCTGATTTAATTGGGATGACCTCCCCCCTTGCTGGACGATTACTGTGAGAACTTATCCAATCAAAGCTCCTGCCCTTCACACCTGGATTTATCTGGGATGACCTCCCTCTAATGTGTAAAGGATTACTGCAGAAACTTAACCGATTCAAAGCCCTCGCCCCTCACACCTGGATTGATCTGGGATGACCTTCCACCGATGTGTGAAGGATTACTGCGTGGACTTATCCAATCAAAGCTCCCGCCCCTCACACCTGGATTTTACTGGGATGACCTCCCTCCCATGTATGAAGGATTACTGCGGGAACTTATCCAGCAATTTGTTTTTTTGCTATACAGCTCCCAGAAATCAGCAAGCAAAAACACAGTCACCGTTCCAACTTTTCTCCCGGTTCACATAAAACATGAAACACATACACAGCACAGCAGCAAACAACTTATATCCCAGGGTTTTGGATAAGGGTGTGGACTTTTTACACTACCTGGGAATGCGGTGGTGACCACACCTGACCGGCAAGAGGTGTAAGACCTGGACTGGACACAAGGGACTTTTAGGTAAGATGACAAGATTTTCTTATCTTACTTATGGAGCTGCGCAGTCTCCGTCCTGTGAGCCAAGGCCATGGCCAACACCTCTGTCTCTCCGGTCAGCAGGTCCCCGTGCGTTTCGTCCACTGCCCGCGTGCAGGCGCCATCTGTTATGGAAATTTAATTAGGATAAATCTATCCTGCAGTGTTTGCTGGTGCTGTTCCCAATTTTATCCTAATTGTCTTTTTGAGCGCTCAGAACGAAATGAGGACTGTCCACACGGGAGTGTCAGTATAACAGTTCGTCAAGACCAACAGTTTATTATTCATTCAAGGTTTTATACGTTTACAAAAAGGGGCTGGTTAGTCAATTAGCATACAATTAAAAGCTGCTAGATTATTGGCTGTTTTAGTGTAAGTATGATAGTTATGATAAAAGGGCTGAAGTAGCAGATTTATTGTTTATTGTTCTTTGTCCTTGATAAATAAAAGTCCCTATCAGCTATCTTCTGTAATAGCCTCCGAATGAAGGCCAGGGTCGTTTTAAACAACTGATTATAGCTAGCATCAGCTTTTGCATAGATATGCTGAGCACAGGATTTTTAGCAAGCGAGATCTATCTAACTGTAAATGCATATATATGAATATACATTGAATACGTGGAATACATATATATTTCCATGACAGAACATATGGGGCATAATTTGTGGAGCATATGGGGCATAATCTGTGAAACATATAGGGCGTAATCCATGGAGCATATGGGGGCATAATCTATGGAGCATATGGGGGCATAATCTGTGGAACATATGGGGGCATAATCTTTGGAGCATATGGGGGCATAATATGTGGAGCATATGGGGCATAATCCATGGAGCTATGGGGCATAATCCGTGGAGCATATGGGGGCATAATCCGTGGAGCATATGGGGCATAATCCGGGGAGCATATGGGGGCATAATCTGTGGAGCACCATATGGGGCCCATTCTATGGATCATCTTCTGGGGGCATAACCTTTATGGAGCAGCATATGGGGAGTATTTTGTATGGAGCATTTTATGGGGCTCCTGATTCAATATGGATATTCAAAAACCTTTACCCTACTGATGTCTCAATTAATTTTACTTTTATTGGTATCTATTTTTATTTTTGTAATTTACCAGTAGCTGCCTCATTTTCCATCCTAGGCTTATACGCGAGTCAATAAGTTTTCCAAGTTTTTTGTGGCAAAATTAGGGGGGTCGGCTTATACATGGGTCGGTTTATGCATGAGTTTATACGGTACCCAAACCACGATTTAGACAAACCCCCGATGGAACCTCTCATTTATGTGGCACGTGGAGTCATTTTGGACTCGATCTGGTCTCTGTTCTTGTGGTGCCACTTTTGTAGGCGCACAAGTGTAGACAACCACAGTTATGTGAACACCTAAAAAGATGAATATACTGGAACAGACACCAATATATGGGTACAGAACAATATATGGAGGCACTACAATATATGAGCGCACAATTATGGGGGTGCTACAATATGTGAGGGTGATACAATATGTGAGGGCGCTACAATGTATGGGGGGCTACAATATTTGAAGGTGATACAATATGTGAGGGTGCTACAATATATGTGGGCAATACAATATATGGTGGTATAATATATGGGGTTACAATATATGGGTGCACAATATATGAGGGTGCTACAATATATGGGTGCTACAATATATGGGATTACAATATATGGGGGCACTACAATATGTGGAGGCACAATATATTGAGGTGCTACAATACATGGTGGTACAATATATGGTACAAAAAAGTTTAGTGTCTGCTCACCTCCTCTGTAGTGCACGGATCCTGCTGTGTGGCAAGTTTTCAGAACTTAGGAAAAATAAGTCCAGCGCTATAAGTCCAAAAAATCCATTTTCATTTATTCCAAAAACTTCCAATGACATGAATACAGTTAAGTCATAGTCCAGACATTAAAAACATACGCGTTTCAACGCAAAAACCTGCGTCTTAATCATTGGCAAGGATCCTTGCCAATTGGGTATACTAATTGATCACAGACTGAACATGAGTAAACAGTGTGATGCAGCAGCAAAAAAGGCAAATACAATTCTAGGATGTATCAACAGAAGCATACAGTCTAGATCACGTGAGGTCATTATTGCCCTCTACTCCTCTTTGGTCAGACCTCATCTGGAATACTGTGTCCAGTTTTGGGCACCACATTTAAAAAAAGACATCAACAAACTGGAGCAAATTCAGAAAAGAGCGACGAGAATGGTGTCCGGTCTGCAAACCATGTCCTATGAGGAACGGTTGCAGGATTTGGGAATGTTTAGCTTGCAAAAGAGAAGACTGAGAGGAGACTTAATAGCTGTATACAAATATCTCAATGGCTGTCACATTGTAGAAGGATTATCTTTATTTTCATTTGCACAAGGAAAGACTAGAAGCAATGGGATGAAACTGAATGGGAGGAGACACAGATTAGATATTAGAAAAAACTTTTTGACAGTTAGGGTGATCAATGAGTGGAACAGGCTGCCACAAGAGGTGATGAGTTCTCCTTCAATAGAAGTCTTGAAACAGAGGCTGGACAGACATCTGTCTGGGATGATTTAGAGAATCCTGCTTTGAGCAGGGGGTTGGACCAGATGGCTCAGGAGGTCCCTTCCAACTCTACCATTCTATGATTCTATGATTCTAATACCCTCTACTATCAACCCACACTGTTAGTAAAAGTCTCTACTATCACACCGTACTACTCTATGCTACTTGTAATAGTCCCTACAATCACCCTTACTACAGTAAAAGGCCTCTATTATCACACGACAAGTATTTCAGCGCAGACTGGGTATCCACCCTAGCAAGCCGGGTGCCCAAGCAGTGTCCTTAGCAATACTCGCTCCACTTTACCACTTTCTGAGTCGGGCTATCCTACTACAGGATTGTGCAGCGTGAGCAAAGGAAGTCCCATCTATGAGAAATTGGCCAGTGCTTTCACAGAGGAGCAGCCCTGCTGTACAACCAAAGAGTAGATGAGATATCGCCAAACATCCGCTATTATGCCTATGACATCGGGTATCAGACAGCTATGAATGAGTTAAGGCAGACCCTCTAGCACATAACAGTCCATTACTTTAGAGTGCCTGGCCCCCACCTGAAGATGTAAACCTCAGACGACTTGAGTAAAATACCCGTCTCAAGGGGGCAGAGTCAATAGCGATTATGGGTATGGGTCTGAACAGAGTATGTGGAATGAGACCTTGGACCTGGATGAACCTAGCGTCAATCAAGTAAAACCCTGCCCCACTGTCGAGAAATGCAGACACGTCTACCTTAAACCCACCCATGTGAATTTCAGCTGGCAGAAAAAATTGTGTCCTACCCACGTAGGTGATGAGGGGCACAAGCCCACGAAATGGCCATTTTTACCACAGTAAAAACACACTCGTCAATTTTACAAAACAACAGACAGTGTTCCAGAGTGAGGCGCCACACCCAACTGCATGGGTTCTTCGTTTGACTCAGTGCCGATCTGCCTCAGCCCCGGACCTCCCGCATACAGGGGTGTCTCCCTATGTCTCTGGCAAAGAGGGCGATCAACCCGGATTTCCAGAGACATGGCCACCTCAAGGGAGACTGGAGATTCATACAGAGCTAAGGGATCCTTCACCCTTACAGTAAGCTCCTCACAGAACTAGCTACGGAGTGCGGGTCATTCCACTTAGTGTCTGTGGCCCACCTCCGAAACTCAGAGCAATACTCATCTGTCCGCCGGGCCGTCTCCTTTGTGAAGATGGCGCAGTGTGGACTCAGCCAAGGAGACGCGGTCGGGGTTGTCATATTTAAGGCCCAGGGTCAGTAAAAATTCCTCCAAGGATTGAAGCAACAGGGAGCCAGATGGAAGAGAAAATGCCCATATGCGAAGACACACAGCATTTTATCTTAATTAACCAAAGGACTGTTTTTAGCAAACCAAGAATAATAGAATGTTATCTGTATGTTGGCTTTTGAATTTAAGTGTTGATTTCAGGTTGGTCAAGAAAACAGACTTTTGTTTATGTAAGCCAGTAATATTGACTTGTTTTGTGCGCTTATCGTTGATCACTAGTGATGTTTGCTGATATGCTAATTATGCATTGTGTTCCAAAGCAGAGAGGAAAAAATCAGATCACACACAACACACGGGGAGCAATAAAGCTAATAATATAGTGATAAAAAAATTGATAAATAATTAAAAAAAAATCCATATACATACAGTACAGACCAAAAGTTTGGACACACCTTCTCATTCAAAGATTTTTCTGTATTTTCATGACTATGAAAATTGTAGAATCACACTGAAGGCATCAAAACTATGAATTAACACATGTGGAATTATACATTACACTTTACAAAAAAGTGTGTAACAACTGAAAATATGTCTTATATTCTAGGTTCTTCAAAGGAGCCACCTTTTGCTTTAATTACCGCTTTGCACGCAGAAAAGGTGAACGGCTGGACTCTACATGCCTAGTTTCCACCGTGAAGCATGGAGGAGGTGGTGTAATGGTGTGGGGGTGCTTTGCTGGTGACACTGTTGGGGATTTATTCAAAATTGAAGCGGTGAACGGTCCAGCTCACCCCAAACAATCTCGATTGGGTTCAGGTCTGGTGACTGTGGAGGTAAGGTCATCTGGCGTAGCACCCCAACACTCTCCTTCTTGGTCAAATAGCCCTTACACAGCCTGGAGGTGTGTTTGGGGTCATTGTCCTGTTGAAAAATAAATGATGGTCCAACTAAACGCAAACCGGATGGAATAGCATGCCGCTGTAAGATGCTGTGGTAGCCATGCTGGTTCAGTATGCCTTCAATTTTGAATAAATCCCCAACAGTGTCACCAGCAAAGCACCCCCACACCATCACACCTCCTCCTCCATGCTTCACGGTGGGAACCAGGCATGTAGAGTCCATCCGTTCACCTTTTCTGCGTGCAAAGCAGTAATCAAAGCAAAAGGTGGCTACTTTGAAGAACCTAGAATATAAGACATATTTTCAGTTGTTTCACACTTTTTTGTAAAGTGTAATGTATAATTCCACATGTGTTAATTCATAGTTTTGATGCCTTCAGTGTGATTCTACAATTTTCATAGCCATGAAAATACAGAAAAATCTTTGAATGAGAATGTGTGTCCAAACTTTTGGTCTGTACTGTATATAGATAAATAAAACAGATCACAAGGATTTACTTTAAAAATCAAATATCAATTAATAACAGTATATTAAAATACTATCTCTGTATGCATATATTATATGTGTATCACCACATCTTCTCAATAGTGTGCTCACCCCAGTGCAGGAGGATATAAGAAGTGTAGACCACTATGTAGAAATAAAATGTCAAGCCAAAATACAGAAAGAACCAGAATAACAGACCAATCAGGGTAATTTAATTATCAAAATTATTTATTTAATATAGTGACACATATACATAAAATATATACATACAAATTGTGCGTATATAGGAAATAAACATGTATATAAAAAGGTATATAATAACCACCAAAAGGTGGAAAATTCATATAGCTAGCCCTGGATAAAAAAATCATTGTGCAGCCTAATAATGATGCAAAAGGTAATATGTGCAAAGTGCAATCACAAAAAATAAGTTAATCCATATAAATCATTAAGGGAACATCCCATATAACATGTGCCTGATGAACAGCTATTTAGAAGTGCTGTGTGCAAGCAAAAAGTGACGTGTGCAAAAAAGATTCTGGGATTATATAAGAAGATATCGTTATACCTTATGGCGATAGTAATCCTGAGCGCACTGGTGCCCCAACGCACGTTTCGAATTATATTTTCCTTCGTCAGGGGGAGTGGAGTATAGGTTTTTGAGGCCACTATTTATAACACCGCTAATTAATAATGGCAACAGACCGGGTGTGTATGGCGCATGCGCCGCCTGCAAATCCCGGAAGTCACGCAGCGCTACATCATGCTGCCGGAACGCACGGCATTGTGGGTCCGGCGTTACCCAAGCAACAGGAACGCGATGCTCCAGAGTCCCGGGATACAAGCTGCACACGCGCAACACCAAGGGGCGCGTCATCATCAGGGTGATGTAACCATGGTAATATGTGGCTCGGCATTATGGAAGAATAAAGGAGAAAATATTCTTAGATTGGTCAGCAAATAAGATTAAATATATAAAGGGAATGACTATTGTAATCAATTTGCAGCGTAAAAGGGGAAATGGCTATTGAATACAATTTACAGCATAGATAGAATTAATAATAAGCTCAATAACCACAAACAAAAATTAATAATAACCAATAATCTTATTGATAATACCCAATTAGGGAAAATGATTGCACCAATATCTCATTAATGCAGAATCTAATATGAATGACAAAAAATATAATAACGAAATATAATATCAAATATATACAGATACATTTATATTATTATTTATTTATTTATATAGCACCATTGATTCCATGGTGCTGTACATGAGAAGGGGTTGCATACAAATTACAGATATCACTTACAGTAAACAAACTAACAGTCACAGACTGGTACAGAGGGGAGAGGACCCTGCCCTTTCAGGCTTACATTCTACAGGATGGGGGACAGAGACAGCAGGTTGGGGGATTGCAGCAGTTCCCGTGTTGGTTGAGGCGATATCTCTGGTAGTGGTGAGGAGGCAGCAGGGTCATTGCAGGCTGTAAGCTTTCCTGAAGAGATGGGTTTTCAGGTTATGTCTGAAGGATCCGAGAGTGGTTGATAGTCGGACGTGTTGGGGCAAAGAATTCCAGAGGATATTCGGGAGAAGTCTTGGAGGCGGTTGGGTGAGGAGCGA
Organism: Oophaga sylvatica; assembly: GCA_033576555.1. NCBI lineage: Eukaryota > Metazoa > Chordata > Amphibia > Anura > Dendrobatidae > Oophaga > Oophaga sylvatica. The sequence continues at coordinate 78,242 of JARQOD010001043.1, read as the reverse complement.
ATAAGTGTGGAGGAGAGAAGGAAGTCTTGGGAGGACCGGAGATTACGTGAGGGAAGGTATCGGGAGATTAGTTCAGAGACATATGGGGGAGACAGGTTATAGATGGCCTTGTAGGTCAGTATTAGTAATTTGAATTAGATTCGCTGAGGGAATGGGAGCCAGTGAAGAGATTTGCATGTGGAGGAGTAGCGAGGAGAGAGATGAATTAGTCGGGCAGCAGAGTTAAGGATGGACTGGTGAGGTGCGAGTGTGTTTGCAGGGAGGCCAGAGAAAAGGATGTTGTAGTAGTCGAGGCGGGAGATGATGAGGGCATGCGCAAGCATTTTAGTAGATTGAGGGTTGAGGAAGGGATGGATTCTGGAAATATTTTTGAGCTGGAGGCGACAGGAGGTAGAAAGAGCTTGGATGTGTGGTTTGAAGGACAGGGCAGAGTCAAGAGTTACTCCGAGGCAGCGGACCTCCAGTAAAGGGGAAAGCGTGGTGTTGTCAATTGTTATAGATAGGTCAGATAAGGAAGATCTGTGAGATGGGGAAAGATGATATATGTGTGCTGCTGTTGCTAGGAGGCTGACACTATGCAAAATTAAAAAGGAATAGCTCCTCCCCGGCAGTATACACCTCCGACAGGCCCAAAGCTACTCAGTGTTAGGGTCTGCGGAACGCACCTAATAGATATAGTAGAGAGATGCGTTCGCAGCCCGGGGTCCACCGTGCAGGCGAAGCCCACTGCTACTAAGATGGCAAAAGTAGCGAACTCTGTTATCCCGCAGAGTCGCTAAAATAAACGCCGTAGCGCGCTGTGGCAGTTAGTGCGAACTCTGTTAATCCCCAGAGCCGCTAACAGGAATGCCACAGCACTATATGGCGATAAGTGCGAACTCACTTAGCTTCAGTGAGCCGCAAAGTAAAACGCTAGGGCGCTGAACCAGCGTTATAAAGCGAACCCTGTTGCGTCACAGAGCCGCTGAGAAAAAGACTGTGTCCTGTTAACCCCACAGGGATACACAGATAACTGCTGTGCGGATAGCAGTCCGAGATCATGCAGACAGCAACGCAATCAAGCAATCTCCTCACCGGAGAAGCCGGTATTCTAGGGGCTTATTTCACCCAAGCCCTGACCACGTGCACCCAAATCTCCTCACCGGTGGTGCCGGTATTCTAGGGGCTTATTTCAGCCGAGCCCTAAACACATGCGTACATGATCACACTGGCGCAAAGCACATAATGCAATTGATACTAGCGCATGGCGGCCCAGCCATGCCACCCTTTTATAGTAACAGCTTGTAAGGTTCTTTGTCTCTGTTGACATGTTCCTTGAAACTCAGTTTTCCATCGGCCATTTTGCTTTCTGTCTTTCTGCAGCTCTTGCCCTCAGTTAATATGGAGTTTCCAGTTTTCATGTTCCCGCCCTGATTCTTCCCTCTTGCTTCTTAAGCAGCCTCAGCTGAACAATCAGTGCTCCTGAATCAAGCCTCAGTCAGTCTGTGACCTGACTCCTGGAAGCCTTGGACTTGTACTCCAGCTATTCCCTACTGAGGAACCTTGGAACACTTTTGGACTCTGGAAACCTGCTGTTTGGTGAATCCATGTTTGCAGAGGAATTACGGTACAGAGAAGAGATCCTGAACCTGCTTTGGAGATTTATTGTAGTGCTTGAAGTTACTCTGGCCTGCTGTGTCTCCTGTCGCTGTTCCTGCAAACTGTGTGAACTTTTCAGCATGCTTGTATGAAGTAATACAAGTCATTTCATTTCAACCTATGTCTCCTGTGTTTTCCTCGCACCCAAGCACAAGACGCTATAGGAACTGTACACTATACATGACAAGATTCAGGAGCCAATGTTTAGTGTCTGCTGGGTCTGGGAAAGCCGTGTCTGCTGTGACTGTGGATATCAGATGTCCGTTTAATACCTTATGTGATGACAGTGGTTGTGACTTCTCACAACCATTCCAGGTGAGCGCATTCCCTTAAAATTTTACTCTGGAGTGTTACCACAGGTAAACACTATTGTTTTTTTTTTTCCTTTCCTCTTCTCCTTCCAGCACCTCTGCCTTAAAAGATCTGGAAGATGGAGGCCCGCATAAAGGAACTTTGCGGAGTGACTGATACAATCCTTTCAGATGTACATATTTTAAAAACCCGTTTTGCAAGCCTACAGGACCTCACTAATCATAATTTGCAAGTGTTTGGGCAGACTACCCAGGAATTGCGAGCCAGGATTGAGGCTCTAGAGGAACGAGCCCAGGCTCCTGCCATAACCCCAAGTTCTGGGATCCCCAAATTACCTCCTTTTCGTTTTGGCAGTGAACGTGAGAAATTCAGGGGATTTATTAATCAATGCAATTTATTTTTCTCTGCACATGCTTCACAATTTCCCACTGAACGATCCAAAGTGCTTACTATAATCATGTTGCTTACCAATAAGGCTTTGATGTGGGCAAACCCTCTGATTGAGACTGAGGATGATTGTTTGAATTACCTTGATGCTTTTATTTCAGCCATGGGGCAGGTGTTTGATGACCCCAATCGAGGTGCAACAGCTGAAGCAGCCATGTTAACTTTGCGCCAAGGTAAGCGTTCAGTAGCCGAATATGCCCTGGATTTCAGGAGATGGGCTCTTGATACCACTTGGGACACTTCCGCTAAAAAATCTATTTTTCGGAAAGGGTTGTCTCCACTGATTAAGGATGAACTTGCTCGTGCCGACCCTCCCACTGCTTTAGGTGACTTTATTAACTATTGTATCCGTATTGATGCTCGTCTGACTGAACGCAGACAAGAGAGATGGTTCGAAAATAATCGCACTAACCTTTTACTACCTCCCTCCTCAGCTAAGGAACCTTTGAGTAGGATCACAAGGGAACCAGAACCTGAACCCATGCAGGTGGACTCTTTACAAAGACGGGTTAGTGATGCACGCAAAGAACATCGTATAAAGGAAAATCTATGTTTCTACTGTGGTAAGTCAGGGCACTTCATTATAAACTGCCCCAGCCGTTCTCGTAAGACTACTGCAGCAGTCATTCCCTGTGAGTGTTGCGAGAGGAGCTCTGTCATGTCCGAGCCTCAGGCTCCAGAGAGATCTGCTGCAAGAGATCTTGATTTCTCGGACTTAAACTCTGTTAGTTCTGGGGACGATGACGGTATAAACGCTGCAATTTTTCAAGTTTCCTCAGCGGTGTCCCAGCTGAGTTGTAAAATAAACAATTCTCATTGCTTCCTTTCCATCAAACTCTGGGTTGACTCAGTCTGGGTGTCTAGCTCTGCTATGATCGACTCAGGAGCAAGTGGAAATTTTATGGATATCTCCTTTGCTCTGAAACAGGGGATACGTTCAGTGAAGAAGGCTACTCCAGTACAGATGGAGACTGTGGATGGCTCTCTACTGACTTCTGGACCAGTGGATCAAGAAACAGAGCCTTTGAGGGTCCTTATGGGTAAAGATCATCAGGAGAAAATGTCTTTTTTGCTTATCTCTTCTCCCCACTTTCCCATCATTCTAGGGCTACCATGGCTGCAGGCGCAGAATCCTACGATTAACTGGGAGACCAAGGAATTACACTTTCCGGAGAAACAGATGAGTCAAGGAGTTTCAGCTTGCTCTGTTCCTAAAGGAACCATGTTAGTCCCTGAACTACCAGCTGTATACCAGGACTATGACGATTTATGTGACAAGAAGAACGCTGATCAGCTTCCTCCTCACCGTCCATATGATTGTCCAATTGAATTATTACCCGGAGTCCGAGATACCTTTTGGTAAGATTTACCCCTAGCGGGGCCCGAGCTAAAAGCTTTGAAGGATTATATAGACGAAAATTTAGCCAAGGGCTTCATACGCCCCTCTTCATCTCCCGCAGGTGCACCCATCTTCTTTGTGAAGAAGAAAGATGGATCTCTGAGACCCTGCATAGACTATAGGGAACTCAATAAGGTTACTATTAGAAACCGTTATCCATTGCCTTTAATCCCTGAGTTGTTGGAGAGAGTGCGGCATGCCAAAATTTTCTCTAAACTGGATTTCCGTGGGGCCTATAACTTGGTCCGTATCAGACCTGGGGATGAATGGAAGACTGCTTTCAGGTCACGCTATGGACACTTTGAATATCTAGTTATGCCTTTTGGTCTGAGTACCGCCCCAGCCACTTTCCAACACTTCGTGAATGATATCTTCAGGGATCTCCTAGATACATTTGTGGTGATTTATCTGGATGATATTCTAATTTTTTCTAACTCCACAGAGGAACATCATGGACATGTGAGAATGGTCTTAGAACGCCTAAGACAAAACCATCTCTACATCAAACTTGAAAAATGTGAATTCCATAGGACCGAAATTCAATTTCTGGGGTATGTACTATCTACGCAAGGGATTAGTATGGATGGAAGCAAGACCCAAGCCATCAATGATTGGCCAATTCCTAGAAATGTGAAGGAGGTGCAGCGTTTCATCGGGTTTGCCAACTTCTATAGACGTTTCATTAAGAATTTTTCTGAGGTAGTGTCACCTATCACCCAACTTACCCGGAAACAGTCTAGGTTCTCCTGGACCCCGCAAGCTCAGGAAGCATTTTTCTGTTTAAAGGATAAATTTACCACCGCACCTATCTTAGTACATCCCAACCCCGAGCTTGCCTTCATAATAGATGTGGATGCTTCAGACTGTGCCGTTGGAGCTATACTCTCTCAGAGAACAGGTGATAAGAATGTCTTGCATCCCTGTGCCTTCTTTTCCCAGCAGTTGTCTTCGGCTGAGAGGAACTACGATGTGGGCAATAGAGAATTGTTGGCCATTATTGCCGCCTTCAAGGAATGGAGACACCTTCTTCAGGGAGCTGCACAGCAAATAGTCGTCCTGACAGACCATCGTAACCTTGAATTTATCAGGTCGGCTAAGTGCCTGACTCCTCGCCAGGCTCGCTGGAATCTTTTCCTAAACCAATTTAATTTTGTCATTTCTTATAGACCAGGATCGCGCAATGGAAAGGCTGATGCACTCTCTAGGATTCATTCAGCAGAGACACGTCCACTTACTCCTCCTAAGACTATTCTTCCTGACTCTAGATTCCTGGGAGTGATTCATAATCAAGACCTACTTAAGGACATCAAGGAAGCATACCATGCAGATTCTTTGTTGGCTCAACCCCCAAGGGACGTAAGTCTTGTCTTTAAGAATGGTGTGTGGATTCAGGGACAACGTCTGTATATACCTGAAACAGTCAGATTGAGAGTATTGCAACTCATCCACGATTCCAAGATAGCCGGGCATAGGGGAATTCTAAAGACACAAGAATTTCTTTCTCGTTTCTTTTGGTGGCCCACTTACAGGAAAGATGTCTTAAACTATGTCACTTCATGTGAAGTCTGTGCAAGATGCAAAACACCTCGCTCCTCACCAACTGGTCTGTTGCAACCTCTTCCCACCCCGTCCCGCCCGTGGGGATCCATTTCTATGGACTTCATTGTGGAGTTACCAACCTCTCAAGGGAAGAACACCATTCTAGTGGTGGTTGACCGTCTAACAAAGGCAGCTCATTTTATCCCTTGTGTCGGCTTACCCACTGCAAAACAGACATCAGACTTGATGATTAAGAATGTGTTTCGCTTACATGGAGTACCGGATGAGGTCATTTCGGATCGAGGGGTGCAATTCACTTCAAGGTTTTGGCAAAATTTCTGTGCAGCATTGGACATTAAAGTAAACCTTTCTTCTGCTTTTCATCCCCAGACTAATGGACAGACAGAACGAACCAATCAGACCCTGGAGCAGTATCTCCGCTGTTTTATCTGCCACCTACAGGATGATTGGGTGGATCTACTTCCACTGGCTGAGTTCTCTTATAACAACTCTCAGAGCGCCTCCACTAAGCAGTCTCCTTTTTACTCCAATCTAGGTTATCATCCTAACATTCTTCCTCGATTTCCCATAGATACGCCCTTGCCGGCAGTGGCTGAAAGAATCACTTCTTTACAAAAGAATATGGATCTTCTAAAGGAAAATCTAGAATTGGCTCAGGAAAGGTACAAGAAAGCAGCAGATAAATTTCGTAAACCTGCACCAGAAATCTTAAATTAAAGATTCCATCGTCTAAATTAGGACATAAGTACATTGGACCTTATAAGATCAATAAGATTATAAGTGCTGTTGCTTGTCGTCTTCAACTACCCAGAACTATGAGAATCCACCCTGTCTTTCATGTATCCCTACTAAAGGCTGCAACACCCAATACGTTTCCTGGACGTTCTTCTCCTTGCCCTGACCCAGTGCTGGTCGATGGTCAGGAAGAATTTATGGTGGAAAGGATTCTAGATTCCAGGTTGTACAGAAATCAGTTGCAATATTTGATTAAATGGCAGGCTACCCAGTGGAGGACAACTCATGGGAACCAGTCAATAATGTAAATGCTCCTCGCCTGCTCCGCCAGTTTCATCAGAGGTACCCTGACAAGCCTGGTCTGAGGTCATCCGGAGGTTGTCCCTAAGGGGGGAGTAATGTAAGGTTCTTTGTCTCTGTTGACATGTTCCTTGAAACTCAGTTTTCCGTCGGCCATTTTGCTTTCTGTCTTTCTGCAGCTCTTGCCCTCAGTTAATATGGAGTTTCCAGTTTTCATGTTCCCGCCCTGATTCTTCCCTCTTGCTTCTTAAGCAGCCTCAGCTGAACAATCAGTGCTCCTGAATCAAGCCTCAGTCAGTCTGTGACCTGACTCCTGGAAGCCTTGGACTTGTACTCCAGCTATTCCCTACTGAGGAACCTTGGAACACTTTTGGACTCTGGAAACCTGCTGTTTGGTGAATCCATGTTTGCAGAGGAATTACGGTACAGAGAAGAGATCCTGAACCTGCTTTGGAGATTTATTGTAGTGCTTGAAGTTACTCTGGCCTGCTGTGTCTCCTGTCGCTGTTCCTGCAAACTGTGTGAACTTTTCAGCATGCTTGTATGAAGTAATACAAGTAATTTCATTTCAACCTATGTCTCCTGTGTTTTCCTCGCACCCAAGCACAAGACGCTATAGGAACTGTACACTATACATGACACAGCTACAGGACCTGCCAGAAAAAGGACCAATGAGAAACTGTTCCAAAACACATGTAGTTTCAGGACCTTCCTGGCGGACCAATAGGAGCTGCTGCAGTACCTGAACATGTGACCCCTGATCTCCAATGAGAGATCTTACCCTGGGCATACTCAGAAAGGGAAACGCAGGACTTTGTCCCAAAGACGTCTGCTCCAGCACTGGCTATAATAGAAGATCCAGGAGGGGCAGCAGCAAGTCTCTGCACAGTATTGGAATGGGCAAGACGCTGGGACCGACGTCTCTGCTGAGCAGGCTCCACTGCGGCCGGAGATGGATGGGGGACCGCAGCAGGACTGGTTTGAGACTCCCCTTGTGCAGCAGTGGGAACTCGAACCCTAACATTACCCCCCCCCTCCTAGGGCCCCCCCTTCTTTGGGCCTCACTGCGCTCAAAGGCAGCGATGAGCTGCGGAGCGTGAACATGCTCGGCAGGCTCCCAGGACCTATCCTCAGGCCCATAACCCCTCCAATCCACCAAATAAAATTTTTTGCCTCGTACCACCTTGCACCCAACAATAGCGTTCACCTCATGATCGTCGGTAGATGAACCCGACGTCCTGGCAGATGACTCGGAAAAACCGGGAAATGGCCACGGGTTTCAGGAGGGACACGTGAAAGGTGTCGGTGATACCAAGGCGAGGCAGAAGGGCCAAACAGTAAACACACCGGGTTCACCTGCTCAAGAACTTTAAAGGGGCCCAAAAAGCAAGGTGCCAACTTGGTGGACTCTACACGTAGCCTGATGTTTCAGGCAGAAAGCCCCACTAGGTCACCCGAAGCAAATGTAGGAGCTGGGCGCCGATGGGCATCTGTTGTGAATGGGTTTGAGATGAGTTCTGAGCAGAGGCTCCCTCTGGTGGTTACAAGCGGTACTAGTGAGGATTGTGAGGACTGGGAATCAGGTGTTACTGATTGGTCTTATATAAGGGAGTCATTTTCCCATCAGGGTTGCCGGTGATCAATTGTTCTGGTCTGAATCCTTCTTTCCAGTTTCCCTTGTAGCCTGCTGTGTCGTGTCTGCATCTCCTGCTATCAGATAAGACAATTTCTTATTTTGTGTTTTTGCTATATTTTTGCATTTTGTCCTGCACTTCTGTGGGGGCCTTCAGGGTCCCCTCCGGGGGCTTTTGCCCTCTCAGTTTAGTCCAGCCACTGTGTTTTGTACTTTTGCTTTTTCCAGTTTTTTTTCAGTGGCTGCTGTTTTGTTTTTGTTACACCAGAGAACTAATTTAGGTGGTAGAGGTCGTGTGATCTCAGGTGATTTTGAAATTAGTAGAGTTGGTGTTTTTTCAGGGTTTTCTGAGATTGCAGTAAGTACCCTTCCTATCCTTTTCTATTTAGATAGTTTGGGCCCCAGCGTTTGCTCATACTATTTTCTTTCTGTGTCAGTATTTCCTCTTGTCTAACCGCCATTACATGTTTGGGGGCTTTCTATTATCTTTGGGGTTCTGCTCCGGGGCAGATAGCTTTCCTGTTTCTATCTTTAGGTGTAGTTAGTTTCTCAGGCTGTGACGAGGCGTCTAGGACCAACGTAGGAACGCTCCACGGCTGCCTCTAGTTGCGGTGGTTAGTCAGGGTACTGCAATCTCATAGATTCCAACTGCTCTGGTGTATTTCCTTTTTTACCTGCACTCCTCAGCTACCGTAACATAACAGTATCACCGGCCATAAAAATTGTATGGTACTCACAGAAGGGAAAAAATATTTTGAAGGAAGAAAAGTTGTCAGAGATATTTTTCTGTTTGTTGCATTTTTTTTTTTTTTTTCCCTCGTATCTCTGGGTGCTGGGGAGGATCTTTTCTCCCAATTGAGTTTGCACAGTTGTCTGGCCGTGTGGATCAGCTTGCCACTGAGGTTCAGAGTATTGCTGCATATCTTGCTAGGTTGCCTGTTGTGGAACCTAGGATCCCCATGCCAGATTTGTTTTTGGGGGATCGAGCTAAGTTTCAGAATTATAAAAATAATTGTAAATTGTTTCTTGCCTTAAAATCTAAGTCCTCAGGAAACGCAGCGCAGCAGGTTCAAATTATCATCTCTCTCCTGCGCGGCGATCCTCAGGATTGGGCTTTTTTCCTGATACCTGGGGATCCTGTTTTGAGTGATGTTGATGCATTTTTTCAGGCTTTGGGGTTATTGTACGATGAGCCTAATGTCACTGATCAAGCTGAAAAAGCCTTGTTGGCATTAAATCAGGGGCTTGATGACGCTGAGTTATACTGTCAGAGATTCCGTAGGTGGGCAGTCCTGACCAAGTGGAATGACGACGCTTTGGCGGCCCTTTTCCGGAAGGGTCTGTCGGATAATGTAAAGGATGTTATGGTGGGATTCCCTGTCCCCTCTGGTCTCAATGATTCTATGTCATTAGCGATTCAAATTGACAGACGTTTGCGTGAGCGGAGAAGTATGCGTGGAGTGGTGTTGCCTTGTGAGCCAGCTGCTGAGCCCATGCAGTGTGATGGAGTGGTGTCTGGGGCACAGCGTCATGAGTTTCGAAAGCGCAATGGGTTATGTTTCTACTGTGGTGATGCCTCTCATGCTATTTCAGTCTGCCCTAAGCGGGGAAGACATTTTGCACGCTCAGTTGTCTTGGGTAGTGTTCAGACTAAGTTTTTATTAACTGTCACTCTGATATGCTCTCTGTCCTCATTTTCTGCTCAGGCTTTCGTTGATTCTGGAGCAGCTATTAACCTGATGGATTATGATTTTGCTAAACGTTGTGGGTTTCCCTTGATACCACTACAGAGGTCTATTCCTTTACTGGGGATCGATTCTACCCCTTTGGCTGAGAATAAACCCCAGTTTTCTACTCAGGTGATAATGAGGGTTGAACCTGATCACCAGGAGTGCTGCAAATTTTTGGTTCTATATAATCTGCATGACATTATAGTGCTGGGTTTCCCTTGGTTACAGTCTCATAATCCTGTTTTGGATTGGAAATCTGTGTCTGTAACCAGTTGGGGCTGCCAATGTGTTAATACCAACACTCCTGTTTTTTCTGCCTCTCCCCAGGCTGAGGATGTTCCTGACTTTTTGTTTGATTTTTCTGATGTGTTTAGCGAAAGTAAATCTGCATCCTTACCTCCCCATAGGAGCTATGACTGCGCTATTGAATTAGTGCCAGGTAGTAAATTCCCTAAAGGTCGCCTTTTTAACTTGTCTGTACCTGAACATGACGCTATGCGGTCTTATATCAAGGAATCATTGGAGAAGGGTCATATCAGACCATCCTCTTCACCCTTAGGTGCCGGTTTTTTCTTTGTGGCCAAAAAAGATGGTTCATTAAGGCCGTGTATTGATTATCGTCTCTTGAACAATATTACTGTGAAATATCAATACCCGTTACCCTTGATTTCTGACCTGTTTTCCAGGGTGAAAAACGCTACTTGGTTTACCAAGCTTGACCTCAGGGGGGCGTATAACCTTATTCGCATTAAGCACGGGGATGAATGGAAGACGGCATTTAACACCCCTGAAGGGCATTTTGAGTACCTTGTGATGCCCTTTGGGCTCACTAATGCTCCTTCCGTCTTCCAGTCCTTCATGAATGACATTTTCAGGGATTTTGTGGACAAGTTTCTGATTGTTTATTTGGATGATATCTTGATTTTTTCTAATGACTGGGACTCTCATGTGAAACATGTTCGAACTGTATTCCAGATTTTGAGAGAGAATGCTCTGTATGTGAAGGGATCAAAGTGTCTTTTTGGCGTACAGAAGATCTCATTTCTGGGATTCATTTTGTCCCCATCTGTTATTGAAATGGACCCGGTCAAGGTTCAGGCCATCTGTGATTGGGTCCAACCTACTTCATTAAAGGCTCTTCAGAGATTTTTGGGTTTTGCCAATTTTTATCGTAAATTTATTGGTAATTTCTCGGTTATTGTTAAACCATTAACTGATTTGACCAGAAAGGGTTCTGATGTGGTGAATTGGCCTCCTGAGGCAGTCTCTGCGTTTCAGGAACTTAAGCAGAGATTCACTTCTGCTCCTGTTCTACGGCAGCCTGATGTTTCTCTGCCATTTCAGGTGGAGGTTGATGCCTCTGAAATTGGGGCAGGTGCCGTTTTGTCCCAAAAAGATCCAGAGACCTCTAAAAGTAACCCTTGTGCCTTTTTCTCTCGAAAATTTTCTCCTACTGAACGTAATTATGACGTGGGTAATCGGGAGTTATTGGCCATGAAGTGGGCTTTTGAAGAGTGGAGACATTGGCTGGAGGGAGCCAAACATCAGGTGGTGGTCCTTACTGACCATAAGAATCTGGTCTATCTGGAATCTGCCAAGCGACTCAATCCTAGACAGGCCAGGTGGGCCTTGTTTTTCACACGTTTTAATTTTGTGGTTTCCTTTCTTCCTGGCACTAAGAATGTTAAGGCGGATGCCCTCTCGAGGAGTTTCCTTGCGGACTCTCCTGAGCTATCTGATCCCTCTGTTATTTTGAAGGAGGGTGTAGTTCTTTCCGCCATCTCGCCCAATTTGAGACTTGCTCTGGAGGGGTGTCAGGAGGATAGGCCCGAGCGCTGCCCTGTTGGAAAATTGTTTGTCCCGGACCAATGGAAAAAGAGTGTGATGTCTGAGATTCATTGTTCCGCATTGGCTGGGCATCCCGGAATTTTTGGTACCAGAGACTTGGTTAGTCGGTCCTTTTGGTGGCCTACCTTGTCTCGCGATGTCAGGGAATTTGTGCAGTCCTGCGGGACTTGCTCTCGCTCCAAGCCTTGCTCTCGCTCTAGTGGTTTGTTGATGCCATTGCCTGTGCCCAAGAGACCATGGACCCATATCTCTATGGATTTCATTTCCGATCTTCCTGTTTCTCAGAGAATGACCACCATCTGGGTAATTTGTGATAGGTTTTCCAAAATGATACATCTTGTGCCATTACCTAAGTTGCCTTCCTCCTCTGAATTGGTGCCGTTGTTCCTTCAGCACGTGGTTCGTTTACACGGCATTCCTGAGAACATTGTGTCTGACAGAGGAGTCCAGTTTGTTTCCAGATTTTGGAGGACTTTTTGTTCTAAACTGGGTGTTCAATTGTCTTTCTCCTCGGCATTTCATCCTCAGACCAATGGTCAAACTGAGAGAACAAACCAGACATTGGAGACTTATCTAAGATGCTTTGTGTCTGCTGATCAGGATGACTGGGTCTCTTTTTTGCCTTTGGCTGAGTTTGCTCTTAATAATAGGGCTAGCTCTGCCACTTTGATGTCTCCGTTTTTCTGTAATTCTGGGTTTCACCCTCGATTTTCTTCAGGACAGATGGAGGCTTCTGTCTGTCCAGGTGTTGACTCTGTTGTTGAGCGTATGCAGCAGATTTGGGACCAGGTAGTGGAGAGGTTGTCCCTCTCTCAGGAGAAGGCCCAGCGGTTTGCTAACCGGCATAGGACTGATGGTCCTCGGTTTAAAGTGGGGGACTTGGTCTGGTTGTCCTCAAAGAATATTCCTATGAGAGTAGCATCTCCTAAATTTAAGCCTAGGTTCATTGGACCTTATAAGATCATGGAGATTATTAATCCTGTTTCTTTTCGTTTGCTTCTTCCAGGGACATTTAAGATCCATAACGTGTTCCACAAGTCCTTGTTGAAGAGGTTTGTTGAGCCAGTGGTTCCTGCTGCTGTGCCTCCTGACCCTGTTTTGGTTGAGGGCAATCTGGAGTATGTGGTTGAGAAAATATTGGATTCTCGTTTTTCTAGACGAAGACTCCAGTATTTGGTTAAATGGAGAGGTTATGGTCAGGAAGACAATTCTTGGGTGTTTGCTTCGGACATCCATGCTAGGAGACTTATCCGTGGTATCATAGAACTCATCCTGACCGACCTGGTTGCTCAAATGAGGGTTCGGTGACCCCTCCTCAAGGGGGGGGTACTGTTGTGAATGGGTTTGAGATGAGTTCTGAGCAGAGGCTCCCTCTGGTGGTTACAAGCGGTACTAGTGAGGATTGTGAGGACTGGGAATCAGGTGTTACTGATTGGTCTTATATAAGGGAGTCATTTTCCCATCAGGGTTGCCGGTGATCAATTGTTCTGGTCTGAATCCTTCTTTCCAGTTTCCCTTGTAGCCTGCTGTGTCGTGTCTGCATCTCCTGCTATCAGATAAGACAATTTCTTATTTTGTGTTTTTGCTATATTTTTGCATTTTGTCCTGCACTTCTGTGGGGGCCTTCAGGGTCCCCTCCGGGGGCTTTTGCCCTCTCAGTTTAGTCCAGCCACTGTGTTTTGTACTTTTGCTTTTTCCAGTTTTTTTTCAGTGGCTGCTGTTTTGTTTTTGTTACACCAGAGAACTAATTTAGGTGGTAGAGGTCGTGTGATCTCAGGTGATTTTGAAATTAGTAGAGTTGGTGTTTTTTCAGGGTTTTCTGAGATTGCAGTAAGTACCCTTCCTATCCTTTTCTATTTAGATAGTTTGGGCCCCAGCGTTTGCTCATACTATTTTCTTTCTGTGTCAGTATTTCCTCTTGTCTAACCGCCATTACATGTTTGGGGGCTTTCTATTATCTTTGGGGTTCTGCTCCGGGGCAGATAGCTTTCCTGTTTCTATCTTTAGGTGTAGTTAGTTTCTCAGGCTGTGACGAGGCGTCTAGGACCAACGTAGGAACGCTCCACGGCTGCCTCTAGTTGCGGTGGTTAGTCAGGGTACTGCAATCTCATAGATTCCAACTGCTCTGGTGTATTTCCTTTTTTACCTGCACTCCTCAGCTACCGTAACATAACAGGCATCGGCCGAAGACCTCATCCTCTCTTTGGAGGCCTGAATGGCATCCTGGGTGCGGTCCCAAATGTCACGTGTCTCCACAGCCCAGACTGCCATCTTGGAATCGGCGGAAGACACGGGCATGGGCACTATTACCCGCGGATGCTGACCGTAGTTCAGGAGGAATGGGGTCTGACCGGTGGAGTCAGCCACAGCATTATTTAGAGTGAAATCAGCCCACGGTAGCAAGGATGCCCAGTCATCCTGCCTGGCAGAGACAAAATGTCGCAAGTATGTGACCAAGGTCTGGTTGGCCCTCTCTACCAACCCATTTGTCTCAGGATGGTATGCAGAGGAGAGATTCAACTCAATGCTGAGTAAACGACACAGTACTCTCCAGAACCGAGACGCAAACTGGGGACCTCGATCACTGACAATTTTGTCTGGCATACCTTGTAGGCGGAAAATATGCCTAATGAATAATACTGCCAAGGCCCGTGCAGACGGTAACCGTGGTAACGGCACTAAGTGCACCATTTTAGAGAAGTGGTCGGTTATCACCCAGATGATGGTGCAGCCCCGAGACTTGGGTAAGCCCACCAAAAATTCATCCCGACCATCTCCCAGGGCCTGTCTGCCACCGGCCAAGGGAAAAGTAGCCCAGCCGGCCATTGTCGAGGGGATTTATTCTTGGCGCAGGAGACGCACGCCTGAACATACTCCCTGATGTCACGGGCCATCTGCGGCCACCAGTATGTCCTCGCCAGCAACTCAGATGTCCTTTTTGTCCCAAAATGTCCACCCACCCTGGACAAATGTGCCCAAGAGAGTACTTCCGTTCGCAAATTGGTGGGCACAAAAGTCTTGCCCGGGGACACAGACTCAAGCAAAACCAGAGCCACCGTCCTTAGGCTCTCTGTGGGGATAATAAGCCAAGGCTCCTCCTCCACCTCCTCAGAGGACACCACGGAGCGAGATAGAGCATTGGCGCGAATGTTCTTCCTCACCGGAGAGGAAATGGAGGGGGAAATGGAATCGGGAGAAGAACAGGGACCATCTGGCCTGACGAGAATTTAGCCACTGGGCAGTCTGTAAATAGACCAAATTTTTGTGGTCAGTGAAAACTTGAAAGGGAAAGCGAGCCCCCTCCAGGAGATGTCTCCACTCGGAAAAGGCCAACTTCATGGCTAGCAACTCCCTATCCCCAATGGAATAATTCCTCTCCGCTGGTGTGAAGGTCTTGGAAAAGAAGAAACAAGGATGTTTCCGACCTTGAGCATCCTTTTGAAAAAGGACTGCTCCAGCACCAACGGACGAGGCATCAACCTCCAATATAAAAGGCTTATCAACCTCGGGGAGATGTAAGATGGGAGCGCTAGCAAAATGGTACTTAATTGAAGTAAAGGCCTTGGAGACCTCCTCTGACCACAATTTGGGATTGGCTCCCTTCTTGGTGAGGGCTACAAAGGCAGATACCAAAGTGGAGAAGTGGGGAATGAATTGGCGATAGTAATTAATGAACCCCATAAAGCGCTGCACCACTTTAAGAGAATGGGGTTCTTGCCAATCCATCACAGCCTGTAGTTTGGTAGGATCCATAACCAATCCCTGGGCGGAGATGATATAGTCCAGGAAAGGTAAAGACTCCTGCTCAAACATGTATTTCTCCAACTTTGCATAGAGGGAGTTCGCCCGCAACAGGTCGAAGACTTTGCAGACATCCCTCCGGTGAGAGTCAATATCTGGAGAAAAGATGAGAATATCATCCAGATAGACTACTACAGAGGTGGAAAGCATATCCCGGAAGATGTCATTGACAAAGTCTTGGAAAACGGCTGGGGCATTACAGAGCCCGAAGGGCATCACCAGGTATTCATAATGCCCATCCCTGGTATTAAAAGTCGACTTCCTTTCGTCCCCTTCACGGATGCGAATCAGGTTATAAGCACCACGCAGATCTAATTTAGTAAATACCCTTGCTCCCCGGAGCCTATCAAAGAGCTCAGAAATCAGGGGCAACGGGTACTTATTCTTAACGGTGATGGCGTTAAGACCTCTGTAATCTATACACTGACGTAATTCTCCACTCTTCTTCTGCATGAAGAAGAACCCCGCTCCTGCTGGTGACACCGACTTCCTAATGAACCCTCTTGCCAGATTCTCCTGGATATATTGAGACATAGCCTCTGTCTCAGGAAGAGAGAGGGGATAGACCCTTCCCCGAGGAGGTTCTGCTCCAGACAAGAGGTCAATAGGACAGTCATAGGGACGATTGGGCGGCAGAGTCTCCACAGCCTTTTTAGAGAACACGTCTGCATATGACTGATAGCACTTGGGAAGAGGAGAAAGATGTGCGAGTATCTCTGTAGTGGTAACCTGAATGCACTCCCTGACACATCTGTCCTTACATGACTCACTCCAGCCCAGTATCCTACCGGAGGTTCACTCAATATGAGGGGAGTGGGAACGGAGCCAGGGTACTCCCAGTAGGATTTCCTCTATTCCCTCGGGAAGGACGAGAAGGGAAATAATATCCTGATGGGAAGGGGGTACACACAAAGTAAGAGGGACAGTCTGATGTGTAATTGGCGAGGGCAATGTCAACCCATTCACTACCCGGACAGTCACTGGTTTGTCGAGCGCTACCAGATGTATTGCGTGGCGACGAGCAAAGGTGGATGACATGAAATTCCCCTCTGCTCCTGAGTCCACACAAAGCTCGACTGTAAGTGTGGAAGAGTCTACAGTGACTGTCCCTTTAAATGTCATCTTGGAGGAAAATGCCGCTGTCTCTAGTGAACCTCCTCCCAGGGCCACTAGACGCGATCGCTTCCCCGATCGCTGTGGACATTTGCTGGCATAGTGTCCGGTCTGCTGACAAAGGTTACAGACCATGGATACTCGGACGGCCCGAGACTTAGGTCCTGCACGAGGAACCTCTGTGGCCTTTTGGGGTTCAGACGCCAGATCGGGGGATTTGAGAGGTTTGGCAAAGGTGGGAGCCAACCGAATCCTCTGCCTACACTGGTCCCGCTCCAACCTCGCTCGTGAAAATGGAGGTCGATGCGTGTAGATATGGAGATAAGCTTCTCCAGTGTGGCGGGAATCTCCCTGGTAGCCAAAGCGTCTTTAACATGGTCAGCCAGTCCTCGCCAGTAGACTGGAATGAGAACTTTATCCGACCAGTCTAGCTCTGAGGCCAGAGTCCGAAACTGGACGGAAAACTGACTGACCAAAGACGAACCCTGTGCCAATGCCAGCAGTTGTAGCGCCGTATCGTGGGTGACCTGAGGTCCTAAAAAGACCTTTTTAAGAGCCTCCAGGAAATGAGGAGCACTCCGCACCACACGATCGTCGCGCTCCCACAGTGGCGTTGCCCACTCCAACGCTCTGCCGAGAGTAGAGACAGTACAAAACCCACTTGTGCCTGATCCATGGGGAAACGTGCAGCCAGAAGCTCGAGCTGTATAGAGCACTGACTCACGAATCCCCGACATTGCTTGCTGTCACCGGCAAACTTGTCAGGAAGCGGGAGGTGGGATAATGTAGGGGCAGAGGTGGCAGAGGACAAACTGGCTGCAGCCACGCTAGCAGCCTGAACAGCGACTGCGGTAACATTCACAGCTGAGATTGTGCGCTCAAGAGCCGCCAACCTACCCTCCAGCTGCTGGATGTACTTCGGTAGACGCTGGTCATCCGCCATTTTACCAGCCAGACCCTGGCGCTAGTATTATGTTAGGGTCTTCGGAACGCACCTAATAGATATAGTAGAGAGGTGCGTACGCAGCCCGGGGTCCACTGTGCAGGCGAAGCCCGCTGCTAGTAAGATGGTGAAAGTAGCGAACTCTGTTATCCTACAGAGTCGCTAAAATAACTGCCGTAGCGCGCTGTGGCAGTTAATGCAAACTCTGTTAATCCCCAGAGCCGCTAACGGGAATGCCACAGCGCTATATGGCGATAAGTGCGAACTCACTTAGCTTCAGTGAGCCGCAAAGTAAGACGCTAGGGCGCTGAACCAGCGTTATAAAGCGAACCCTGTTGCGTCACAGAGCCGCTGAGAAAAAGACTGTGTCCTGTTAATCCCACAGGGATACACAGATAACTGCTGTGCAGATAGCAGTCATGTAGTTTCAGGACCTTCCTGGCGGACCAATAGGAGCTTCTGCAGTACCTGAACATGTGACCCCTGATCTCCAATGAGAGATCTTACCCTGGGCATGCTCAGAAGGGGAAACGCAGGACTTCGTCCCAAAGACGTCTGCTCCAGCACTGGTTATAATAGAAGATCCAGGAGGTGCAGCAGCAAGTCCAACTCAACAAGAAGCATTTTGACCTCCAAATGTTAGAAACTATAACAAAAAACAAGGTAGGGTGCTGTGTCCCCCAATGAAGGCTCCAAGAAAGAGATTTTACGGTGAGTACCCGAAAATCTCTCTTTCTTTATCGCCTCATTGGGGGACACAGGTTATCATGGGACGTCCCAAAGCAGTCCCAAGGATGGGGAATTTGAATTTGAGGGAAGGTCTTAGGTCGGTCAGTGTGCAACTGCCGACTGCAATACCTTTCTACCTAGATTTGCATCGGACGAGGCCTGGGTTTGGATCCTGTAGAACCTCACAAAGGTGTGCAGGGATGACCCGGTTGCGGCCCTACAGATTTGAAGCGGGGATGCCTGGTGGTGGACAGCCCAGGAAGCCCCAACAGAGCGGGTCGGAGTGGGCTTTAACGGTCGTTGGTGGCCGCTTTTCTTGAAGACGGTAGGCTTCAAGTATGGTGGAATGGATCCAGCGAGCGATTGTGGACTTTGAAGCTGGGAACTCTTTACGGCGACCCTCGGGGGCGACGAGCAGGGGGTCGGCCTGACGAATAAGGGCTGACCTGGAAAGGTAGGCATGAATGGCTCTGACAACATCCCGCTTGTGGAGAGACTTATCTAGTGGATGAACCGGAGACAGGCAAAAGGATGGAAGGATGATGTCCTCGTTGATGTGGAAGAGGTTACCACTTTGGGGAGAAAAAAGGGAACAGGTCTGAGAACTACCTTATCCTGATGGAGAACCAAATGAGGGGGCTGACAGGATAAGGCCGCTAGCTCAGAGACTCTCCTGATGGACGTAATGGCGATTAGGAAGGTCACCTTCCAGGAGAGGGTCGAGAGGGGAATGTCCTGGATGGGTTCGAAGGGTGCCCTTTGTAGGGTGACAAGGACGAGGTAAAGATCCCATTGATCTATTGGGGAATGGTAAGGTGGATGCTAAGTGGGCAACGCCCTGGAGGAAGGTCCTAACCTGAGGTAGGGGAGCTAGAACCCTTTGGAAACAAATTGACAGGGCTGAGACCTGACCCTTTAGCGTGCTGAGGGACAGGCCGGCGTCTAGGCCGGATTGGAGGAATCCAAGGATGGCTGGGAGGGAGAAGGACATTGGAAAGGTATTTTGTCTTCGCACCATCGGAATAAAGCTTCCCAATACCTATGGTAAGTGCGGGAGGAGGCTGGTTTTCTAGCTTTGATTATGGTTTGGACGACCTGGTCTGAGAAACCTGGTTCCCTCAGAACCGCGGCTTCAACAGCCTATGCCATTAAATTCAGAGACTGAGAACTCTGGTGGAAGAGGCGGCGAGAAGAGTAGCTCTGGGCGGTCTGGAAGCCTCCAGTGGGCATCCGAGAGCGTGTTCACTAGCTCCGCGTATCAGGCTGTCATGGCCAGTCTGGGGCTATTAGAATGACTGGAATGCCCTCTGACTTTATCTTTTTTACCACCCTTGGAATCAGGGCAAGGGGAGGGAACAGATAGGGGAGTACGAACTGGGACCATGGAATCACCAGTGCATCGTAGCCGGTGGCCAGAGGGTCCCTAAACCTGGCTATGAAGCGGGGTACCTTGTGGTTCATTAAAGAAGCCATGAGGTAGATGTCCGGAGAGCCCCAACGCTGGCAGATCTGATGGAAGATTGAGGGGTGGAGAGACCACTCGCTTGATGCTAGGCCCTGGCGGCTTAGGAAGTTGGCTGCCCAGTTGACCACCCCTGGGATGTGGACAGCTGAGGTCGCCAGGATGTAACGTTCTGCTGTCACGCTGTCTAATGATATGTATACAATGTCAGTAAACTATTAATACAGGAACAACACTCTATACAACAACTAGTATAGCAACATCAGCATGTAAGTATAGAATAGATTTACCTGACACGATATCTGCTGAACTCAGGGTTAATCTTGAGGACTTGATGAGCTGAAACAGGAAAGAGGTGGACCGGGATCTAACCTGACCCTAAACTGGGGTCCTAACTAATCCCTCACCTTGGAGGTACTGATAATGGTTCAGAGGTCCAAGTCTCCAACCTAACCCTGTCTCCTATCAGACCCTGAACCCTGTAATCAGTCCTAAGAAGGATCCTGACTACCACCAAAGGGATATGGGCTGATCTCAGCTAAATACACAGATTAGACATATAAGACAGACAGGATAACACTAGCTTGCATACACACTCAAACACCAAAGGAACATAAATGGTCTGGGAAATAAACTCTAACCAAGTTGAGCTTAGAACAACTAAGGAGCTCACAACTAAAGTCTATACAGATTCATCCTATCTGTGGTCTGCATGAAGGTTTCACTGGCAACTCCCCAAGCAGACAACCAGGAATTTAAAGGAAACCAATCAACAAATAATCAATTGCAGCCGGGAGAAACTGCACCCAGTCCCAGCACCGAGCACAGACAGAATTAACTCCCTAGCTGCCAAACACAAAGAAACAGCAGCTCAGCTGTGAGAAGTCAAAATGTGCAACCGCGACGATCTTCGTGGCAATGCACACATGACATCTGCCCAGCGCAGAATATTTTCTACCTCTGTCATGGCCTGTTTGCTGCGTGTTCCGCCCTGATGGTTTATGTACGCCACGGCCGTGGTGTTGTCTGACTGGATGCGGACTGGTTTGGCAGCGAGGAGGGACTCCCATTGGAGTAGGGCTAGGAAGATTGCCCGGATCTCCAGGAGGTTGATGGGGAGCAGGGTTTCCTGGGGGCTCCATCGGCCCTGGACTGTTTTCTGTCAGTATACCGCTCCCCACCCGAGCAAGCTGGCGTCGGTGTTGATTACCTGCCATTGAATTGGGATGTCCACCAGGCCAGTGAATGTCTGATTTTGTGAGGTGGAGTTACCGGGCGGTCTAGAGATGCTACTGCTTTTTTCACAAACTGAGTTGCTTTGTGCCTGTCGGGGGTGTATACTGCCGGGGAGGAGCTATTCCTTTTTTAATTTGCATAGTGTCAGCCTCCTAGCAACAGCAGCACACACCAATATACCATTATTAAATATGAATAGCAAGCAAAATAATTAAATAAAAAATAAATAAAAAACAAAAAACAATAATCATAATATAAATAGCAATAGAAAAATAGAAAAAAGAAATTAAAAATAAAAAATAAAAATAAATAAAAAATAATAAATAATGTCCATAGCAGATATTCGTATAGATTCAATCAAATTCCATATATAGTTGCTTGTAAAGTTTCCTCCATATTCTTCGGTTGTTATATCGGAGATTAATTATTAATAATAGGAACTAAAATTAGAAAAGTAATAATAATAAAGATTAAAAATACAATAAAAACAGATAAAATTACTAATAATGGCCAAATATTACTCCACTATAAAAAGATTAAAATATTAAAATGATCTACAAAAGAAACAATCATAAAAAAGGAACAAAAGATAGATTTTCATTTAACCCCCTGGGGTAAACTGTATCCAGCGTCCATATCCATTTAGTTTCCATCATTGACAATTTTTTACTCGTTTTTCCTCCCCTTTTTGAATTTCACCATATCGATGCCCATAACCTTTAAAAGAGATGCGTCACTATTGTGGTAAATCTTAAAGTGTTTGGGGATAGTCTTCAAGGTAGAAATATCCTCAATTTCTTTAGCCGCTTGTATCCCCAACACTTTTTGATTGAGATAAAAAAGAGGGGAGGACTGGATCATAATCATAGAAAACAAAAAACAAGAAACAAATATCCTAAAATAAAACAAAATAAAAAATATATATTGCAAAAATTGCATGAAGTTGTAATAATAATAATAAGGGTATTTGGTAAACATAATTTTGATCAAAAGAATGTACAAGCCATCCCGCCACGTCAAGGCAACCCTTTGTGGGACAGTCCTACTCTAATATTAAAAACCTTTCCACTTGTCAAGTGACACAAATGTGAACAAGGCAGAGGGACTGAACCCACCAGTTGAAGCTCAGGCCAGACAGGATGGATTTTCTCAACTCAGAAACAGTTGACAGAAATTCTTGTTTTTTGTTTTCTCTGTTTATTGGTCATGTGTTTGATATGCATTTACATTTTGCATACACATCAACTTATTATTTTTTCAGTTCAGACCCAGTTTTTTATTTAGTTCTTAGTGCATTCTGTGCATATAAGGGTGTGACCGCCCTGTTTCTGAGTTGAGAAAATCCATCCTGTCTGGCCTGAGCTTCAACTGGTAGGATCAGTCCCTCTGCCTTGTTCACATTTGTGTCACTTGACAAGTGGAAAGGTTTTTAACCCCTTAATGACCAAGCCATTTTGTAGGTTAAAGACCAGGCCAATTTTTACAATTCTGACCACTGTCTCTTTATGAGGTTATAACTCTGGAACGCTTCTATGGATCTTGGCGATTCTGAGACTGTTTTCTCGTGACATATTGTACTTCATGATAGTGGTAAAATTTCTTCAATATAACTTGCGTTTTTTTATGAAAAAAATGGAAATATGGCAAAAATTTTGAAAATTTTGCAATTTTCAAACTTTTAATTTTTATGCCATTAAATCAGAGAGATATGTCACAAAAATTAGTTAATAAATAACATTTCCCACATGTCTACTTTACATCAGCACAATTTTGGAACCAACATTTTTTTTGTTACGAAGTTATAAGTGTTAAAAGTTGACCAGCAATTTCTCATTTTTCCAACAAAATTTACAAAACCATTTTTTTAGGGACCACCTCACATTTGAAGTGAATTTGAGGGTCAGTATGACAGAAAATACCAAAAAGTGACACCATTCTAAAAACTGCACCCCTCAACGTGTTCAAAGCCACATTCAAGAAGTTTAAACCCTTTAGGTACTTCACAAGAATTGAAGCAATGTGGAAGGAAAAAATTAACATTTAACTTTTTTTCCCAAAATTTTTCTTTCGACACAATTTTTTAACATTTTGTCAAGGGTATCAGTAGAAAATGAACCACAATATTTGTTGTACAATTTCTCCTGAGTACAGCGATACCCCATGTGTGGGGGTAAACCACTATTTGGCCGCATGGCAGAGCTCGGAAGGGAAGCAGCGCCATTTGACTTTTTTGGCTGGAATTGAGATTGGACGCCATGTCGCATTTGGAGAGTCCCTGTGTGCCTAAACAGTGGAAACCCCCCACAAGTGACCCCATTTTGGAAACTAGACCCCCCAAGTAACTTATCTAAATGTGTAGTGAGAGCTTTGAACCCCCAAGGGCTTCACAGAAGGTTATAACGTAGAGCCGTAAAATTAAAAAATCATATTTTTTCCACAAAAATGATCTTTTCATCCCAATTTTTATTTTCCAAAGGATAAAAGGACCCCAAAAGTTATTGTGCAATTAGTCCTGAGTACGCTGATACCCTATATGTGGGGGTAAACCACTATTTGGGTGCATGGCAGAGCTCGGAAGGGAAGCAGCGCCATTTGACTTTTCTGGCTGGAATTGAGATTGGACGCCATGTCGCATTTGGAGAGCCCCTGTGTGCCTAAACAGTGGAAACCCCCACAAGTAACCCCATTTTGGAAACTAGACCCCCCAAGGAACTTATCTAGATGTGTAGTGAGAGCTTTGAACCCCCAAGGGCTTCACAGAAGGTTATAACGTAGAGCCGTAAAATTAAAAAATCATATTTTTTCCACAAAAATGATCTTTTCATCCCAATTTTTATTTTCCAAAGGATAAAAGGACCCCAAAAGTTATTTTGCAATTAGTCCTGAGTACGCTGATACCCCATATGTGGGGGTAAACCACTATTTGGGTGCATGGCAGAGCTCGGAAGGGAAGCAGCGCCATTTGACTTTTTTGGCTGGAATTGAGATTGGACGCCAAGTCGTATTTGGAGAGCCCCTGTGTGCCTAAACAGTGGAAACCCCCCACAAGTAACCCCATTTTGGAAACTAGACCCCCCAAGGAACTTATCTAGATGTGTGGTGAGAGCTTTGAACCCCCAAGGGCTTCACAGAAGGTTATAACGTAGAGCTGTAAAATTAAAAAATCATATCTTTTCCACTAAAATGATCTTTCCACCCCCAATTTTTATTTTCCAAAGGGTAAAAGGACCCCAAAAGTTATTGTGCAATTTGTCCTGAGTACGCTTATACCCCATATGTGGGGGTAAACCACTATTTGGGCGCATGGCAGAGCTTGGAAGGGAAGCAGCGCCATTTGACTTTTTTGGCTGGAATTGAGATTGGACGCCATGTCGCATTTGGAGAGTCCCTGTGTGCCTAAACAGTGGAAACCCCCCACAAGTGACCCCATTTTGGAAACTTAGACCCCCAAGGAACTTATCTAGATGTGTGGTGAAAGCTTTGAACCCCCAAGGGCTTCACAGAAGGTTATAACGTAGAGCAGTAAAATTAAAAAATCATATCTTTTCCACAAAAATGATCTTTCCACCCCCAATTGTTATTTTCCAAAGGGTAACAGGACCCCAAAAGTTATTGTGCAATTTGTCCTGAGTACGCTGATACCCCATATGTGGGGGTAAACCACTATTTTGACGCATGGCAGAGCTGGAAAGGGAAGGAGCGCCTTTTTCAAATGCAGATTTTGATGGAATGGTCTGCGGGTGTCATGTCACGTTTGGAAAGCCCCTGATGTGCCTAAACAGTAGAAACCCCCCACAAGTGACTCCATTTTGGAAACTAGACCCCCCAAGGAACTTATCTAGATGTGTGGTGAGCACTTTGAACCCCCAAGTGCTTCACAGAAGTTTATAACGTAGAGCCGTGAAAATAAAAATATCATATTTTTTTCCACAAAAATATTCTTTTTGCCCCCAAATTTTTATTTTTATAAGGGTAACAGGAGAAATAGGACCCCAAAAGCTATTGTGCAATTTGTCCTGAGTACGCTGATATCCCATATGTGGGGGGGAACCACTATTTTGACGCATGGCAGAGCTGGAAAGGGAAGGAGCGCCTTTTTCAAATGCAGATTTTGATGGAATGGTCTGCGGGTGTCATGTCACGTTTGGAAAGCCCCTGATGTGCCTAAACAGTAGAAACCCCCACAAGTGACTCCATTTTGGAAACTAGACCCCCCAAGGAACTTATCTAGATGTGTGGTGAGCACTTTGAACCCCAAGTGCTTCACAGAAGTTTATAACGTAGAGCCGTGAAAATTAAAATATCATATTTTTTTCCACAAAAATAATCTTTTTGCCCCCAAATTTTTATTTTTATAAGGGTAACAGGAGAAATAGGACCCCAAAAGCTATTGTGCAATTTGTCCTGAGTATGCTGATATCCCATATGTGGGGGGGAACCACTATTTTGACGCATGGCAGAGCTCGGAAGGGAAGGAGCACCGTTTTTAAATGCAGACTTTGATGAATGGTCTGCGGGTGTCATGTCACGTTTGGAAAGCCCCTGATGTGCCTAAACAGTAGAAACCCCCCACAAGTAACTCCATTTTGGAAACTAGACCCCCCAAGGAACTTATCTAGATGTGTGGTGAGCACTTTGAACCCCCAAGTCCTTCACAGAAGTTTATAACGTAGAGCCGTGAAAATAAAAATATCATATTTTTTTCCACAAAAATAATCTTTTTGCCCCAAATTTTTATTTTTCTAAGGGTAACAGGAGAAATAGGGCCCCAAAAGCTATTGTGCATTTTGTCCTGAGTACGCTGATACCCCATATGTGGGGGGGAACCACTGTGATCGCCTTACTGCGATCTTTGGGAAGCACAATGAACAAATCCACAAAAGGTGAAGAATTGGTTTTCTTTTTTGCGCCGTTCCTCGTGCGGTATTAGTGATTAGGCGACTTTATTCCTCGGATCGGTGCGATTACAGCGATACCAGATTTACACCCTTTTTTCATGTTTAGCTTCTGTCACACACTAAAAGATGCTTTTTTTTGGAATAATTTTTTGTAAGAAATTTTTGCATCGCCGTATTTTGAGAGCTATAATTTTTCCATATTTCGGCCGACAGAGTTATCTATGGGCTTATTTTTTGCGGGACGAGCTGACGTTTTTATTGGTACCATATTCAGGCACATAACGTTTTTTGATCGTTTCCTATTCCGATTTTTGTGGAATCAGAATGAACAAAAACCAGCAATTCAGGAATTGTTTTTTTTTTTTCCTCCGTTCTGTGTGTGGTAAAATTGATAAAGTAGCTTTATTCTTCGGGTCACTACGGTTACGGCGATTCCTCATTTATATTTTTTTTTATGTTTTGGCGTTTTTTACACAATAAAAAATTTTATAGAAAAAATAATTATTTTTGCATCAGTTTATTCCGCGAGCTATAACTTTTTTATTTTTTTGCTGATGATGCTGTATAGCAGCTTGTTTTTTGCGGGACAAGATGATGTTTTCAGCGGTACCATGATTATTTATATCTGACTTTTTGATCGCGTGTTATTGCACTTTTTCCAAGCGGTATAATGATACCGCTTGGAAAAAGTATAATTTACTACTTTTTTGTGTTTTTTTTTTACGGCTTTCACTGAAGGGGTTAACTAGGGTTACGCTTTTATAGATGGGATTTTTACGGACGTGGCGATACCTAACATGTGTATGTTTTTTGTTTTTTATTTTTTTTATTACATAAAAATGTGTATTTTTTAGGGGATTTTTTTTAAATTATTTTTTAATATTTTTTTTACAATTTTTAAAAAAAAATGATTTTTTTTTAACTTGTCCCTTTATGGGACTTTCACTTTTTTTACTTTTTATTGCAGTTACAATGCATTGCAATGCTCTGGCATTGCAATGCATTGTACCTATGGGGAAAGCTGCTGTGACATGATCACAGCAGCTTCCCGTAGCTAGATGACCCGGAGGTTGTCATGACAACCCCCGGGTCATCAAGGCAGAGATCAGGCCCTGCAAATACATTGCGGTGGCGCTGATCTGAGGCAGAGGGAGCCCCCGACCCTCTGCCTCCCCCCCTGAGCTCTGCGATCGCGCTGGATCGCAGCAGTCAGGGGGTTAACAGCCAGGGGCGGTGGGGGCTCCGCTCCTGGCTGTCAATGCAGGAAGCCTGGCCACTGCAGCGCCGGGCTCCTGCACTGATCGCGCTGGGGAAGCTGAAATTTCAGCTTCTCCTGCGCGATCGCTGCTGTGTTTGGTCAGTCAGATTGACTGACCAATCACAGCGCTGTGAGTGCGGGGACCGACGGCAAAGGTCCCCGCAGCGCTTGCCGTGCCTGTCAGCTGTCTGTGACAGCTGTCGGCACTGATCTATCACTGCGTGTCTATCACTTGACGTGGCGGGATGGCTTGTACGTTCTTTTGATCAAAATTTTGTTTACCAAATACCCTTATTATTATTATTACAACTTCATGCAATTTTTGCAATATATATTTTTTATTTTGTTTTATTTTAGGATATTTGTTTCTTGTTTTTTGTTTTCTCTGTTTAATGGTCATGTGTTTGATATGCATTTACATTTTGCATACACATCAACTTACTTTTTCAGTTCAGACCCAGTTTTTCATTTAGTTCTTAGTGCATCTTGTGCATATAAGGGTGTGACCGCCCTGCTTTTGAGCTGAAAAATCCATCCTGTCTGGCCTATGCTTCAACTGGTGGGTTCAGTCCCTCTGCCTTGTTCACATTTACGTCACTTGACAAGTGGAAAGGTTTTTAATATTAGAGTAGGACTGTCCCACAAAGGGTTGCCTTGACGTGGCGGGATGGCTTGTACATTCTTTTGATCAAAATTATGTTTACCAAATACCCTTATTATTATTATTACAACTTCATGCAATTTTTGCAATAATATATTTTTTATTTTGTTTTATTTTAGGATATTTGTTTCTTGTTTTTTGTTTTCTCTGTTTAATGGTCATGTGTTTGATATGCAGTTACATTTTGCATACACATCAACTTATTATTTTTTCAGTTCAGACCCAGTTTTTTATTTGGATCATAATCATATTGACTCTTTACCAGGAGATCACTTACATTTTTAGATCTCCTGTATGTTATGCTTGAGGTGTTATCAATGTATTGAGCAAAAATAGGGTCAGTTGAAAGAATTGCCCACGATTTCATAAGATAGGATCGCATTAAATAAGTTTGACCATGAAATTGTGTTATAAATCTGACTGTATTATTATTGATAGGTGGTTTAGAAGAATATAGGGCCTGACGCCTTGTTGTATATTTTGCACGGTGGTAGGCTTTTTTGACTAATCTAGTACTCTAGTACCTCTTTCTAAAAATCTTTTTTTCAGCTCGATTGCTTGTTTTTCAAAGTCTAGATCATCAGAGCACACCCTGCGAAGTCGCAGGAATTGGCCGATGGGGATAGATCTTATCATGGCTGGGCGGTGCGATGAAGTGGCATGGAGAAAGGCATTCACTGCTGTCGATTTACGATGTAAATCGGTTTGCAAGCAGTCATTAGCCCCTCTTATAACTTTCACATCAAGGAATTCCATGAAGTTCCTATCATATTTATATGTAAGATGTATGTTAAGAGAATTGCAATTGAGCTTAGACATAAATGCTTGCAAAGTTTCCTCAGAGCCCTGCCATATAATAAAAATGTCATCTATGAATCGCATCCACAAAAGGATTTGATCCATAGATGATGCTGAAAAAATGTCCTTCTCCCACAGCCCCAGGAATAAATTTGCATAAGCGGGCGCAAAGGACGAGCCCATTGCAGTACCCTGGAGCTGCAGGTAGAAGGACCCCTTAAAAAATTGTGATGTAGAGAAAATTGAAGTAATTCAATTATAAACTCACTCTTGGATTGTGGAATGAAAGAAGAATTAAGAAAGTACTCAACGGCCCGAATACCATCTTTATGTTTAATGTTAGTATATAATGACTCCACATCACAGGTCACCAGGAATGTATCCTGGTCGATGTGGAGTCCATCAATTTTTTTAAGGAAGTCGTTGGGATCTTTTATATAGGATGGTAATGTTTCCACTAAGGATTGTAAGTTTGAATCCACAAATCTATTGATATTTTCAAGGAAATTACCACAGCCGGAAATAATTGGCCTACCAGGAGGAGTGTTCTGATTTTTATGGATTTTTGGTAGTAGCTAAAAGGTTGATATTGTCGGTTCAGGTATTTGTAAGGCTGAAAAAAGGTCCTTTGAGATAGTACCCGCATCTAGAGTATTACGTAAAATTAGTAGTAGTTCATATTTAAATTTATTAAGCGGGTTAAAGGTAAGTTTTTGATAACATATTTTATCTTTCAGTAATCTGAATGCCTCAATCTCATATAAATCCTTGGGCCATACCACAATATTTCCTCCCTTATCAGCTCTTTTAAAAACTACATCTTCCAAGTTTTGTAAATTTATCAATGCTTTATGTTCCTTCTTATTTAAATTTTTATTAGCAGGAAAGTTGGGAATACTGTAAAAGTCTTTACTGACTGTTTTAACAAATATGTCAAGTGTGGGACAGGTTGACAATGGGGGATCGGGCATCAATATGGTGAAATTCAATGAAAGGGGAGAAAAAACGAGTAAAAATTTGGCAATGATGGAAACTAAATAGATATGGACGCTGGATACAGTTTATCCCAGGGGGTTAAATGAAAATCTATCTTTTGTTCCTTTTTTATGATTGTTTCTTTGGTACATCATTTTAATATTTTAATCTTTTTATAGTGGAGTATTATTTGGCCATTATTAATAATTTTATCTGTTTTTATTGTATTTTTAATCTTTATTATTATTATTTTTCTAATTTTAGTTCCTATTATTAATAATTAATCTCCGATATAACAACCGAAGAATATGGAGGAAACTCTACAAGCAACTATATATGGAATTTGATTGAATCTATACGAATATCTGCTATGGACATTATTTATTATTTTTTATTTATTTTTATTTTTATATTTAATTTCTTTTTTCTATTTTTCTATTGCTATTTATATTATGATTATTGTTTTTTGTTTTTTATTTATTTTTTATTTAATTATTTTGCTTGCTATTCATATTTAATAATGGTATATTGATATATAAATTTATCTGTATATATTTTATATTATATTTCATTATTATATTTTTTGACATTCATATTAGATTCTGCATTAATGAGATATTGGTGCAATCATTTTCACTAAATGGGTATTATCAATAAGATTATTGGTTATTATTAATTTTTGTTTGTGGTTATTGAGCTTATTATTAATTCTATCTATGCTGTAAATTGTATTCAATAGCCATTTCCCCTTTTACGCTGCAAATTGATTACAATAGTCATTCCCCTTTATATATTTAATTGTTATATTAAATAAATAATTTTGATAATTAAATTACCCTGATTGGTCTGTTTTTCTGGTTCTTTCTGCATTTTGGCTTGACATTTTATTCAAAGCAGAGAGGGAAAAACAATGCAAATAGATTAAATAATCAAGTAATGCTACTTGATCTCATATCCATTCTTACCCTTTTATGTAAATACTGAATGAGGGACACTTGTTAAGTCTAAAAATAGGTTACATGCCTGTGTATAAAAAGACTGACAGTCAGAGATTCTGCCAAGACATCCATACATCCAAAGGACCAGAGACAGGACTGCAGCCATTTTACATCATGGCTCCATCACGAGGGACACAGATCTATCATTCTACAGGAAACAACCTAGGGGTTTTTGGCCCTGGCTGGAAGAATACAGATCTGCTCCATTGACCATCGCTGAACCATGGATACATTTTGAGAAGCCAGGTTGTGATCCTCTGATCAACTGGCCGTGTATCTTCTATGGACTCAATGGACTGTCATCTTTCTACGCTTGTTGCTACCTCCTCTCTGTGTACATGCCACGCCCCCTGAGGAAGGCATTTGGCCGAAACGCGCGTTGGGGAGGCGTGGGTTGAAGCTGTGTCCTGGTCACTTCGATCTGGTATGTCCACTACTCTCATATGACTTTGCTTATGTGCCTTTTATGTTTTGCTGTCATGGGACATCACTATTATGGGTACCTTTAGGTGATACATTGTGTTCCATTTGCAATTCATTGCTCTCTCCCTTGCATTGCACTGGTCATTTATTGATTTCAATGATATACTATTATGTCTGGGATACATAGGATTTAGAGAGATAGACATATGTATACTGGTTTGATATTGTCATATGCACTTTATAATATTCCCCTATATGACTTCTATGCATGTATGTGGCCATACTTTTACCATCTATGTGGACACCTATTCATACCCCCGCTGTGTGTGTTTTTTGTCATGCGGTAATTTGCACATGTCACTTTTTCAGTCCCCTCAATCTCTACCTTTGATGCTGTTGTCATTATTTTAATTAATAAAATCTATTTTTGCAATTATGTGGACATTTTGCACTGCTATTCGTTCGTGGTTTCATATGTATTCATATATGCAGTGTGTCCTACACTGTCCTTTGATACTGGGCTACCCTAAATATATAGGCTATTTTGAGTGATTATGCTACGTTTGGGCAGCTTTTTGTGTTCTCCACATGCAGTACATGCCACAGGTAGAGTAATCGACCCTGGAAGATGAAGCCAGGTTGTGATCCTCGGATCAACTAGCCTTGTATGGACTGAATGGACTGTCATCTTCCTACGCTTGTCATTACCTCCTCTCTGTGTGCATGCCACAGGTGGGGTAGTCGACCCTGGAAGCTCTGAAGTAACAGTTGCCATTATCCCGGTGAGTCACTGGAAGAGTGAGACTCTGTAATGTGCACCATCTTGGGGTATTTTGCTGGGACTGTTCTACTTGTTATCTGCCTGTTTTGTGGTTCAATAAAGCATTGCCATACTGTGTTGTCTGAGTAGCATTATGCCCATGTTAAAAGGAGAACGGGCATTCGGTGGGACAATTACTGGTCCATGCGGTTTCGGCTAGTGGACCTGGGCGCCCGCCGACCCCCCTTGTCTCCACTCCATGCTTGGGGGTCCCCCTGGAGGAGCGAGATTACCATCCCCAGCCATGCAGCATAAGCTAGCCATGGCGATGTGTGTCAGTCAGGACCCACATTATAAAGGGGATAGGAGTGGCTAATCAAGCTCAGCTGAGAGCTCAGACTCCCAGAGTCTCCAACATGGCCGATTGACCCCTGTTCTGCCAAAAGAAATTAACACCATTTATAAAGAAGGTGAAGTGCTTCTTCTCAGTGCAGGAGTAGGAGCAATCTGATGCTGCGGTCTTCTGGCTCCTCTCTGTTGACGTAAACCCGTTACAGCCAACTTAACCCCTTAATGACCAGAGGTATTTTTGGTTTTGCAAAGATAAGAATTCCAAGAGTGGTGAAATTGCAAAAAAAGTGCAATCCCACACTTGTTTTTTGTTTTTCTGTTTTACTAGATTCACGAAATTATAAAACTGACCTGCCATTATGATTCTCCAGGTCATTACGAGTTCATAGACAGCAAACATGTCTAGGTTCTTTTTTATCCGAGTGGTGATAAAAAATTCCAAACTTTGTAAAAAAAATTGTGCCATTTTTCGATACCCACAGCGTCTCCATTTTTCATGATCTGGGGCTGGGTGAGTGCTTATTGTTTGTGCGCCATGCTGATGTTTTTAATGATACCATTGTAGTGCAGATACGATATTTTGATCGCCCATTATTGCATTTTAATGCAGTGTCGTGGCGACCAAAAAAATGTTATTCTGGCATTTTGACTATTTTTCTCGCTACGCCATTTAACGATCGGGTTAATCCTTTTTTATTGATAAATCGGGCGATTCTGAACTCGACGATACCAAATACATATGTGTATGTTTGATTTTTTTTTTATTGTTTTATTTTGAATGGGGCGAAAGTGGGGTGATTTGAACTTTTATATTTTTTTACATTTTTAAAAACATTTTTTTTTTCACTTTACTTTTTTTTCACTGCTTCAATAGCCTCCATGAGAGACTAGAAGCTGCCATAATTCGATCAGCTCTGCTACATACAGTGCGGCGCTCACAGCAAGCTGACAGTGACAACCATAGAGGTCTCCAGAAGACCTCTGGTTGTCATGCCAACCCATCGGTGACCGACTATCACGTGATGGGGGTCACCGGTGGGCGGATTTCCGGCCCGATTGCCGGAAGTGCATGTTAAATGCTGCTGTCAGAGTTTAACAGCGACATTTACTGGGTGAATAGCCACTGGTTGATTGCGATTCCACCTGCGGCTGTGCTGGGCACATGTCAGCTGTTCAAAACAGCTGATATGTGCCGGGAAAGATGTGGGCTCAGCTCTGGAGCCCACATCAGAGGGAGGGAGTCGTAGAGGTAGGGCTGCAATTTTTCAGGGCCAAACTATGGCAAAGCATTCTTTTTATATTGCGGTGTATGCCCTATCGCTGTCAAACAGTCAAACAGCTTCAGGGAGACATAGGCTACTGGGTGTTCCTGACCATCGTTCCCCACTTGACTCAGTACAGCTCACAGTCCGGCGTCTGATGCGTCTGTTTGGACAATGAGCCAATGGCGAAATTCAGGAGCAGTCAGAACTGGGCTTTGGGCTACCTGGGTTTTTAACTGGAGGAATTCAGACTCGCATTCTAGGGTCCAGATGAGATTGCGGGCATATCTTTGGTGCTAAGGTCAGTGAGGGGTTTTGCTACTGTGCTGTAATTAGGAATAAACTTTCGATAATAGTTTGCGGTCTCTGGGAATGCGCGGACTTGTTTGTGATTAGCTGGGCGAGGCCACTGGGCAATGGTTTCTACTTTTGCAGGTTTGGAACAAATGCACCCACTTCCCACCCGATGTCTCATGGTGCAGTGTGTAAGGTCAGTGTTACCGCTGGTCACTTTGTGATCTCATGGTGCAGTGTGTACGGTCAGTTTTACCACTGGTCACTTTGTGATCCCATGGTATAGTGTGTACAGTCAGTGTTACCGCTGGTCACTTTGTGATCTCATGGTGCAGTGTGTACGGTCAGTGTTACCGCTGGTCACTTTGTGATCTCATAGTGCAGTGTGTACGGTCAGTGTTACCGCTGGTCACTTTGTGATCTCATAGTGCAGTGTTTGCGGTCAGTTTTACCGCTGGTCACCTTTTGATCCCATGGTCCTGTGTGTACGATCAGTGTTACTGTTGGTTACTTTGTGACCTTATGGTGTGGTGTGTATGGTGAGTGTTACGGCTGGTCTCTTTATGATCCCATGGTGCAGTGTGTCCGGTTAGTGTTACCGCTGGACACTTTGTGATCCCATGTTGCGGTGTGTACGGTCAGTGTTACTGCTGGTCACTTTGTGATCCCATGTTGGGGTGTGTATGGTCAGTATTACGGCAGGTCAATTTGTGATCCCATGTTGCAGTGTGTACAATTAGGGTATGTGCACACGTTGCAGATTTGTTGCGGATTTTCTGCAGATCCGCAAGTGCTTGACCAACTAATGCAATTCAACTAGAAAAAAAACAGCTGTGCACATGTGGAAAATTCCGCACAGAATTCGCAGCGGTTTATTTTCTGCAGCATGTCAATTCTTTTTGCGGATCCGCATGTGTTCTTACACCAATTCCATTAATGAAATCCGCAGGGCTAAAACCGCAT
Source organism: Oophaga sylvatica (assembly GCA_033576555.1). Taxonomy (NCBI): domain Eukaryota; kingdom Metazoa; phylum Chordata; class Amphibia; order Anura; family Dendrobatidae; genus Oophaga; species Oophaga sylvatica. The sequence continues at coordinate 43,715 of JARQOD010001043.1, read as the reverse complement.
GCCAATCCGCAAGAAATCCGCACCAAAAACGCACAAAATCTGCAGATTTTGACATGCGTTTTCTGCCAAGAGATGCAGAATCCGCTCTGGAAATTCCTAAGCGAAATCCGCAACATGTGCACATACCCTTAGTGTTACCGCTGGTCACTTTGTGATCCCATGTTGAGGTGTGTACGATCAATGTTACCGCTGGTCACTTTGTGATCCCATGGATCAGTGTGTATGGTCAGTGTTCCCGCTGGTCACTTTGTGGTCTCATGTTGCGGTGTGTACGATCAGTGTTACTGCTGGTCACTTTGTGATCCCATGTTGCAGTGTGTATTGTCATTGTTACCGCTGGTCACTTTGTGATTTCATGGTACAGTGTGTATGGTCAGTGTTCTTTGTGATCTCATGGTGCGGTGTAAGATCAGTGTTACCGCTAGTCACTTTGTGATCCCATGGTACAGTGTGTACGGTCAGTGTTACCACTGGTCACTTTGTGATCTCATGGTGCGATAAGTACGGTCAGTGTTACCGCTAGTCACTTTGTGATCTCATGGTGCAGTGTGTACGGTCAGTGTTACCTCTGGTCACTTTGTGATCTCATGATGCAGTGTGTACGGTCAGTGTTACCGCTGGTCAGTTTGTGATCTCATGGTGCAGTGTGTACGGTCAGTGTTACCTGCTTGTCATTTTGTGACCTCATGGTACAGTGTGTACCGTCAGTGTTACCGCTGGTCACTTTGTGATCTCATGGTGCGGTGTGTACGGTCAGTGTTACCGCTGGTCACTTTGTGATCTCATGGTGCGGTGTGTACGGTCAGTGTTATCGCTGGTCACTTTGTGATCCCATGGTTCTGTGTGTATGGTTAGTGTTACCGCTGGTCACTTTGTGATCTCATGGTGCGGTGTGTACGGTCAGTGTTACCGCTGGTCACTTTGTGATCCCATGGTTCTGTGTGTATGGTTAGTGTTACCGCTGGTCACTTTGTGATCTCATGGTGCAGTGTGTATGGTCAGTGTTACCACTGGTCACTTTGTGATCCCATGGTTCTGTGTGTATGATTAGTGTTACCGCTGGTCACTTTGTGATCTCATGGTGCAGTGTGTATGGTCAGTGTTACCGCTGGTCACTTTGTGATCCCATGGTTCTGTGTGTATGGTTAGTGTTACCGCTGGTCACTTTGTGATCTCATGGTGCGGTGTGTACGGTCAGTGTTACCGCTGGTCACTTTGTGATCCCATGGTTCTGTGTGTATGGTTAGTGTTACCGCTGGTCACTTTGTGATCTCATGCTGCAGTGTGTATGGTCAGTGTTACCGCTGGTCACTTTGTGATCTCATGGTGCGGTGTGTACGGTCAGTGTTACCGCTGGTCACTTTGTGATCCCATGGTTCTGTGTGTATGGTTAGTGTTACCGCTGGTCACTTTGTGATCTCATGGTGCAGTGTGTATGGTCAGTGTTACCGCTGGTCACTTTGTGATCTCATGGTGCGGTGTGTACGGTCAGTGTTACCGCTGGTCACTTTGTGATCCCATGGTTCTGTGTGTATGGTTAGTGTTACCGCTGGTCACTTTGTGATCTCATGGTGCAGTGTGTATGGTCAGTGTTACCGCTGGTCACTTTGTGATCTCATGGTGCGGTGTGTACGGTCAGTGTTACCGCTGGTCACTTTGTGATCCCATGGTTCTGTGTGTATGGTCAGTGTTACCGCTGGTCACTTTGTGATCCCATGGTTCGGTCTGTATGGTCAGTGTTACGGCTGGTCACTTTGTGATCTTATAGTACAGTGTGTACGGTTAACATTACCGCTGGTCACTTTGTCATCCCATGTTGATGTGTATGGTCAGTGTTACTGTGTAGCCCTGGTGTGAAGGCACACGCAGTACCCTGGAGAATGTGTGGAGAGATAGCAGTTCAATGCTCTATACCCATTCACTCAACATACACTAGACACACCCTTAGGGTAGTTTAGTCACTCGTGAGGGAGTGGTCAGTGTACATTCAGTGAGTGATTGAGGGAGTCAGTTGTTGTCCTGTCTTCGGACAGAGCAGTCGGTCTAGCCTGGACCTGGAGGGAGGAAGCAGTCCAGTCTGGTTCTGTCAGCAGTTCAGCAAGTGGAGGCCAGTAAAGGCGAGATATAGATCACCTCAGCCTGGTCAGAGCTGTACCTCACTTGAAGACATTTATTGAGAAGGAAGAGTTTAGTACAGATACTTCAGTCTCCTGTCCCAAGGACAGTGAAGGTTCAGAGACGTGCTCCTGCCTAGAGGAATACTGAGATTCTGGCAACAAACTCTGAAGGAAGAAAAGAAGGGATTGATTATATGACCTTTGAAAGTGTGAGTGTTTATGCTACAAGCGCGGACAAGGCGAAAGGCACAGTGGAAGGAATACTTAAAAAGTGCTTTTGGATTGGAGAAGTCCTGCACATTGTTACCGGTCACTGGGGACCGAAGGATCACTATAGCTTCACGCATAGTGGTAGGAAAACCAGAGGCTTACCGGACCTTAGGTCGTGGCAAGCAGCCCTGAAGAGTCGGTACGTAACTGGGGTCAGGGGGAGTGAGGACCTTGAGTCTCTGCAGGACAAGATAGGAATTCAGCTCTCTCACAGGAAGGCTCCGAACACAAAACTGACCGGGCAGTACAGCTTTGGAATAGCTGGAGTTAATAGAGGGAACTACGCTTTATGCTGGTTGAACTCATCATTGTGAAAGTAAAGGAGGCCCCTAACTTGTCCAGCTGCTATCTTGAAACACATTCTCCATGGATCAGCCTCCCTGGGACCTGCCTTACCATCTTACAAGTAAAAGGTATGGAAAGACGCTGACGGTGTGAGACTGAGTTATTTATTTGCATGCCTGCACAACCCTGCTTTAACTACCGACCTGAGGGAAAAGTCCCACCTGTAGGGGACCCGACATCTAGCTGCCTCACCATCCCCTCAGAGATCTACAGCAGCGCTGGTACAAATTACCAGAGACTACAGGTGGCGTCACGAACTGTAAATATATCAAATCCCCTGTAAATATTCCCCCCAACATACGCCAGACCGCCAGGGCCACAGACCGAGCCACCGCTGCCAGTGACACAAACCCCATAGACTTCCATGGGCTCGGCTCTGAGTACCCCATTGCCCTGGTAATCCACAATTGTGGTGGCGGGTCGACACATTACCACTGGTCACTTTGTGATCTCATGGTACGGTGTGTACGGTCAGTGTTACCGCTGGTCACTTTGTGATCCCATGCTGCGGTGTTTACAGTCAGTGTTACCGCTGGTTACTGTGGGATGATCTTTTACTTGGGAAGATTAGTAGATGAATGTCCCCCACAATAACGGTGCGCACCCCCTCCATTCCTCTGGATTCCCAGCACCCTCACAAGAAGGACACGGAAGCCTGACAATAAATCTAGACATTTTATTGGCAGATCTCACCAAGGTATAAACCCCCTCCCCACATTCTCCGTGTAGCATCGGCGTATACCGCAGTGTCCATCCTCACTGACAGATGCTCTCCTTTATGGCCATGGCCAGGCAGCTGATGAAGACCATGAACTCCTTAAAGTCAACCGTATTATCTCCGTCCATGTCCAGCTTCCCAAAGATTCCCTTCAGCAGCTCATCCTTGCTTTGGTTTTGCTGTGGGAAAGCAGGTGAAGTGTTGAGTTTCACCACATACAATATATGCGCTTATCAATAACACCTGGGATGCGGGGGAGGGAATCCCCTGACTCTGGGACGCGGGGGAGGGAATCCCCTATCTCTGGGACATGGGGGAGGGGAGGGAATCCCCTGACTCTGGGACTCTGGGGGGGGAGGTTCCCCTTCACTGAATATTTTGCAGCCATACTTACACTTAGTGCGGGGAACTCTTTCTTGGCCAATTCAAAAAGCTCCGCCTGGCTCAGGGAGCTGCAATCTCCATCGCCGTTGGCATACTTATTGAAGGTGAGGATGATGCCGACCATCTGATCCTGAAGAGTCATTGTGATCTGAGGAGAGAGCACAGACGGTCAGCGACTACAGCAGTATGCTAATGGAGGACGAGGGCAGCAGATGAAGGAGTCGCTGTAATATGCAAAACTGCCAGATATATCACCCCGAGGGGGTAGGCAAATCATCCCGGGCAAGTAGCTACCAAAGGCAAATGTCTGTCTGTGATCCCATCCAGCCGCTGCCACCAATGATCATATGCTGCTCATTAATCCTTTACTACACACAAAGCGCCAGCGACCAAAATCACAATGTCAAAAAGACACAAAAATGAGAGTGCTGGACACATCACATGTTATACAGACTGAGCAGGAGGCACAAGAGAAGAGAGACAGTATATAAGACAAGAGAGGAGAGTAAAGACGGCGTCCATGAGCCGAGAGAGAGTACAGATGACATACAAGGGCGGAGCAGGGAGCACAGACGACGTACAAGGCCGGAGCAGGAAGCACAGACGACGTACAAGGCTGGAGCAGGGAGCACAGACGATGTACAAGGGCGGAGCAGGAAACACAGACGACGTACAAGGGCGGAGCAGGAAACACAGACGACGTACAAGGGCGGAGCAGGAAGCACAGACAACGTACAAGGGCGGAGCAGAAAGCACAGACGACGTACAAGGGCGGAGCAGGGAGCACAGACGATGTACAAGGGCGGAGCAGGGAGCACAGACGACGTACAAGGGCGGAGCAGGAAGCACAGACGACGTACAAGGCCGGAGCAGGGAGCACAGACGACGTACAAGGGCAGAGCAGGGAGCACAGACGATGTACAAGGGCGGAGCAGGAAGCACAGACGACGTACAAGGGCGGAGCAGGAAGCACAGACGACGTACAAGGGCGGAGCAGGGAGCACAGACGATGTACAAGGGCGGAGCAGGGAGCACAGACGAAAAAGAAGAGCAGAGCAGGGAGTACAGACAACATACAAGCGGAGCAGGGAGTACAGACGACGTACAAGAGCGAAGCAGGGAGCACAGACGATGTACAAGAGCGGAGCAGAGAGTACAGACGACGTACAAGAGGGAGCATGGAGTACAGACGACGTACAAGAGCGGAGCAGGGAGTACAGACGATGTACAAGAGCGGAGCAGGGCGTACAGACGAAAAAGAAGAGCAGAGCAGGGAGTACAGACGACGTACAAGAGGGGAGCAGGGAGTACAGATGACGTACAAGAGAGGAGCAGGGAGTACAGATGACGTACAAGAGAGGAGCAGGGAGTACAGACAAAATAGAAGAGCAGGGTGTACAGATTATTATTATTTATTTATATAGCGCCATTAATTCCATGGTGCTGTACATGAGATAAAGTACAAGGGCAGAGCAGGACGTACAGATGACGTACAAGGGCAGAGTAGGGCGTACAGAAGACGTAAAAAAACCGAGCAGGGAGTACAGACGACGTACAAAGGCAGAGCAGGGAGTACAGACGACGTACAAGAGAGAAGCAGGGAGTACAGACGACGTACAAGAGAGGAGCAGGGAGTACAGACGAAATAGAAGAGCAGAGCAGGGTGTACAGATGACATACAAGGGCAGAGCAGGGCGTACAGACGACGTACAAGGGCAGAGCAGGGAGTACAGACGAAATAGAAGAGCAGAGCAGGGCATACAGATTATTATTATTTATTTATATAGCACCATTAATTCCATGGTGCTGTACGAGATGACGTACAAGGGCAGAGCAGGGCGTACAGATGACGTACAAGGGCAGAGCAGGGAGTACAGACGACGTACAAGAGAGGAGCAGGGAGTACAGATGACGTACAAGGGCAGAGCAGGGTGTACAGAAGACGTATAAAGGCAGAGCAGGGAGTACAGACGACGTACAAGGGCAGAGTAGGGAGTACAGACGACGTACAAGAGCAGAGCAGGGAATACAGACGAAATAGAAGAGCAGAGCAGGGTGTACAGATGACATACAAGGGCAGAGCAGGGCGTACAGACGACGTACAAGGGCAGAGCAGGGAGTACAGACGAAATAGAAGAGCAGAGCAGGGCATACAGATTATTATTATTTATTTATTAATTCCATGGTGCTGTACATGAGATGACGTACAAGGGCAGAGCAGGGCGCACAGATGACGTACAAGGGCACAGCAGGGAGTACAGACGACGTACAAGAGAGGAGCAGGGAGTACAGACGAAATAGAAGAGCAGAGCAGGGCGTACAGATGACATACAAGGGCAGAGCAGGGCATACAGATGACGTACAAGGGCAGAGCAGGGCGTACAGAGACGTACAAGAGAGGAGCAGGGAGTACAGACGACGTACAAGAGAGGAGCAGGGAGTACAGATGAAATAGAAGAGCAGGGAGTACAGACCAAATAGAACAGCAGAGCAGAGAGTACAGAGACGAACAAGAGAGGAGCAGGGAACACACAGACGACATACAAGAGCAGAGCAGGCATACAAACGACATACAACGGAGAAGGGAGTACAGACGACGTACAACAGCGGAGCAGGGAGTACAGACGACATACAACAGCAGAACAGGGAGTACAGACGACATACAAGAGCGGAGCAGTTAGTACAGACGACATACAAGAGCGGAGCAGTTAGTACAGACGACATAAAACAGCACATTATATAGCACCATTAATTCCATGGTGTTGTACATGAGATGACGTACAAGGGCAGAGCAGGGCGTACAGATGACGTACAAGGGCAGAGCAGGGCGTACAGATGACGTATAAGGGCAGAGCAGGGAGTACAGACGACGTACAAGAGAGGAGCAGGGAGTACAGACGACGTACAAGGGCAGAGCAGGGCGTACAGATGACGTACAAGGCAGAGCAGGGAGTACAGACGACGTACAAGAGAGGAGCAGGGAGTACAGACGACGTACAAGGGCAGAGCAGGGCGTACAGAAGACGTAAAAAGGCAGAGCAGGGAGTACAGATGACGTACAAGGGCAGAGTAGGGAGTACAGACGACGTACAAGAGCAGAGCAGGGAGTACAGACGAAATAAAAGAGCAGAGCAGGGTGTACAGATGACATACAAGGGCAGAGCCGTACAGACGACGTACAAGGGCAGAGCAGGGAGTACAGACGACGTACAAGAGAGTAGCAGGGAGTACAGACGACGTACAAGAGCAGAGCAGGGAGTACAGACGAAATAGAAGAGCAGAGCAGGGTGTACAGATGACATACAAGGGCAGAGCAGGGCACACAGACGACGTACAAGGGCAGAGCAGGGAGTACAGACAATGTACAAGAGAGTAGCAGGGAGTACAGACGAAATAGAAGAGCAGAGCAGGGCGTACAGATGACATACAAGGGCAGAGCAGGGCGTACAGACGACATTCAAGAGAGTAGCAGGGAGTACAGACGACGTACAAGAGAGGAGCAGGGAGTACAGACGACGTACAAAAGAGGAGCAGGGAGTACAGATGAAATAGAAGAGCAGGGAATACAGTCGAAATAGAACAGCAGAGCAGAGAGTACAGACGACATACAAGAGAGGAGCAGGGAGCACACAGACGACATACAACGGAGAAGGGAGTACAGACGACGTACAACAGCGGAGCAGGGAGTACAGACAGCATACAAGACTGGAGCAGTTAGTACAGACACATACAACAGCAGAGCAGGGAGTACAGACGACATACAACAGCAGAACAGGGAGTACAGACAACATACAAAGAGCGGAGCAGTTAGTACAGACGACATACAAGAGCGGAGCAGTTAGTACAGACGACATAAAACAGCACATTATATAGCACCATTAATTCCATGGTGCTGTACATGAGATGACGTACAAGGGCAGAGCAGGGCGTACAGATGACGTACAAGGGCAGAGCAGGGCGTACAGATGACATACAAGGGCAGAGCAGGGCGTACAGATGACGTATAAGGGCAGAGCAGGGAGTACAGACGACATACAAAGAGCGGAGCAGTTAGTACAGACGACATACAACAGCAGAACGGAGTACAGACTACATACAAAGAGCGGAGCAGTTAGTACAGACGACATACAAGAGCGGAGCAGTTAGTACAGACGACATAAAACAGCGGAGCAGGGAGTACAGACGACATACAAGAGCGGAGCAGTTAGTACAGACGACATACAAGAGCGGAGCAGTTAGTACAGACGACATAAAACAGCGGAGCAGGGAGTACAGACGACATACAAGAGCGGAGCAGTTAGTACAAGACGACATACAAGAGTGGAGCAGGGAGTACAGACGACATACAAGAGCAGAGCAGTTAGTACAGACGACATACAAGAGTGGAGCAGGGAGTACAGACGACATAAAACAGCAGAGCAGGGAGTACAGATGTCATACAAGAGCGGAGCAGTTAGTACAGACGACATGCAAGAGCGGAGCAGGGAGTACAGACGACATACAACAGCAGAGCAGGGAGTACAGACGACATACAAGAGCGGAGCAGTTAGTACAGACGACATAAAACAGCGGAGCAGGGAGTACAGACGACATACAAGAGCGGAGCAGTTAGTACAGACGACATACAAGAGCGAAGCAGTTAGTACAGACGACATACAAGAGCGGAGCAGGGAGTACAGACGACATACAACAGCAGAGCAGGGAGTACAGACGACACAAGAGCAGAGCAGTTAGTACAGACGACATACAAGAGTGGAGCAGGGAGTACAGACGACATACAACAGCTGAGCAGGGAGTACAGACGACATACAACAGCAGAGCAGGGAGTACAGACGACATACAACAGCAGAGCAGGGAGTACAGATGTCATACAAGAGAGGAGCAGGAGTACAGACGACATACAAGAGCGGAGCAGGGAGTACAGACGACATACAAGAGCGGAGCAGTTAGTACAGCCTACATACAAGAGCGGAGCAGTTAGTACAGACGACATACAAGAGCGGAGCAGGGAGTACAGACAACATACAAGAGCAGAGCAGTTAGTACAGACTTCATACAAGAGAGGAGCAGGGAGTACAGACGACATACAAGAGCGGAGCAGGGAGTACAGACGACATACAAGAGCGGAGCAGGGAGTACAGACAACATACAAGAGCAGAGCAGTTAGTACAGACTTCATACAAGAGAGGAGCAGGGAGTACAGACGACATACAAGAGCGGAGCAGTTAGTACAGACGACATACAAGAGCGGAGCAGGGAGTACAGACGACACACAAGAGCAGAGCAGTTAGTACAGACGTCATACAAGAGAGGAGCAGGGAGTACAGACGACATACAAGAGCGGAGCAGGGAGTACAGACAACGTACAAGAGCGGAGCAGTTAGTACAGATGACATACAAGAGCGGAGTAGGGCGTAGAGACGACATAGAAGAGTGGAGAAGGGAGTACAGACAGTACAAAGGAGTCTGGAGGGGATTATACAGTATACAAGGACTGGTCTGCACACGTCTGGTCTGTGACGGTGGATGGTGCAGACAGTGAGGTATGAGGCACGTACCAGAGGATGAGGCACCGCAGTTGTCAGAAGGAGATATGGCTGGTGAGTCAGAGAGGAGTCATTTTCCAGTATATATACAGGCGCCTGTACTCCTCCCTGACATCCCCCACATTACAGGGGTCCTGACATCTGGTAGGGGGACTCCTCCTCCAGAGGCATGTATCATCACTAAAAGTCCAGCAGGTTCTGCACTGAACCTCCCTACTTAACCCCCTTCTGCCTGTAAGGCGACACACCCTGTACTGGCGGCTGGGAATTTACCGCCATCTCGCTCCCAGCGATATGACAAAGATCTGTAACCTCGGCTCCTCATTGTGGCAGCTGCTTGCTGTCAGTGAATGAGCACATAGTTCTTTACTTCACAAGCTGGAAACTGACGCTGAGTGTTTGTTACAATGTATCAGATTAGGTTATACCTACAGAGATTAAGGGATTTAATTAAGAAGGCTTCTATTCCCTGACAGCAAGCTGAGATCCATGAAATGAAGAACATGCCACAATACACCAGAAATAGAGAGGGAATATACCACCGTCCACCTGAAATCACAGGGGACCAGCTGGCCTGGCTGGCCCTCACACTGCACCCAGGTGTGTCTGCCCTGGCCCTGGGGTAACTCCTGACAATGTGTCTGTGTCTGGGCGGAGATGTCTCACATTCAGCTGAAAATCCTCTCCTCAGGGCTGATCCATCTCATGTGTGCAGAAAGAATGCCGAAATACTACTCCTACTAGTACTACCACTCCTACCATCCCTGAGCAGTTAGCCGCCTTGGAATACTGTTATCTCACATTATGTAACAGCTAGCAAGCTACAGCCTCTTCCATCACCCCATAATACTAATAATAGCCTCTACTATCCTCGGTACTTCTAATAATAATAATAATCTTTATTTATATAGCGCCATCATATTCCACAGCGCTTTACAGTTTAACAGTTTCAAAACACAAGTCATAAGTAACAACAATAACAATACAATAATTTAAGCAAAATAAGACGACCCTGCTCGTGAGAGCTTACAATCTACAATGAGGTGGGGGAGATACAAAGTACAGGTGTGTATATACAGTACAATGGTGCATTTACAATGATGGTCCAGCCATCTTGAGGGAGTGAGGGATGGATGGAGATAGTGAATAGGCTATACACACACACACTTACACATAGAATGACTTTGATTAGTGAATGTGATAGGCCGCACACACACATACTGGCGAAGAGCGGACGCGTCCGAGTACCGATTAGCCAGATGGATGACCCTGGCTGCTGCATTAATGATGGACTGGAGAGGGGATAGTCGAGTAATGGGGAGGCCAAGTAATAAAGCGTTGCAGTAGTCCAGGCGGGAGTGGATCAATGCTACAGTGAGGGTTTTTGTTGTTTCCATGGTGAGAAAAGGGCGGATTCTAGAGATGTTCTTTAGGTGTAGGCGGCAAGAGATTGTATATGGGAGGCAAAGGAGAGATTGGTGTCAAACATAACACCCAGACAGCGAGCCTGCTGCCGGGGTGTTATTATGGTGCCGCCCACAGAGAGGGAAATGTCAAATTTAGGGAGGTTAGTAGACGGCGGGAGCAGAAGAAGTTCAGTTTTGGAAAGGTTGAGTTTCAGATAGAGAGCGGACATGATGTTGGAGACTGCGGACAGACAGTCGGTGGCGTTCTGTAGTACAGAAGGGGTAAGGTCGGGGGATGACGTGTATAGTTGTGTGTCATCAGCATAAAGATGGTACTGAAAGCCAAATCTGCTGATGGTCTGCCCAATTGGAGCCGTGTAGAGAGAGAAGAGAAGGGGGCCAAGGACTGAGCCCTGGGGTACCCCGACAGCGAGAGGAAGAGGAGATGACAAGGAGCCAGAGAACAAAACACTGAAGGAGCGGTCGGAAAGATAGGAAGAGAACCAGGAGAGAACAGTGTCCTTAATACCTAGTGACTGGAGCCTAGACAGTAGGAGACGGTGGTCAATTGTGTCGAAAGCTGCAGAAAGGTTGAGAAGAATGAGCAGCGAGTGGTCACCGTTACGTTTTGCTGTCAAAAGGTTATTGGTCACTTTGATGAGTGCAGTTTCATTCGAATGTAGGGGGCGGAAGCAGGACTGTGAAGGGTCTAGAAGGGAGTGAGTGGAGAGGTAACGGGTAAGGCGGGAGTAGACTAGGCGCTCCAAAAGTTTAGAGATGAAGGGGAGATTGGAGACCAGTCTGTAGTTGTTTGTGCAGGAAGGGTCGAGAGCGGGTTTCTTTAGTAATGGAGTAACGATGGAGTGTTTGAAGGAGGATGGGAAAATGCCAGAGGAGAGTGAGAGATTAAAGATTGTAGTTAGGTGAGTTGTGACAACTGGAGAGAGAGACTGGAGGAGATGTGAGGGAATGGGGTCGGTAGTGCATGTAGTTGGTCGAGAGGATGTCACGGGTGTGTCGCCACGAAGGTCGTCGCGATTACACAACCTGACTTCTCACAGCTGAGTTTTTGGTGCTTGGTGTTTGTCGGCAGTGAGGGAGTTAATTCTCCCTCTCTGTGCTAGTGAGGCCCAGCCTCGCCCAGCTGCAGTTAATGCTGCACTAATGAGATTCCTTCAAATACCTCCAGTCTGCTAGGGAAGTGTCGGTGAAAGCATTCATGCAGACCAGCAGAGCGGATCGTGGTATTGTGAAGTCTGAAGTGAAGAGTACCTGGTGTGGTTTTCTCCCCTCCTCGCTTTATTATTTAT
>JARQOD010001043.1:0-31519 GCA_033576555.1 Oophaga sylvatica | reverse complement strand
CACCAAAGGAACATAAATGGTTGGGAAATAAACTCTAACCAAGTTGAGCTTAGAACAACTAAGGAGCTCACAACTAAAGTCTATACAGATTCATTCCTATCTGTGGTCTGCATGAAGGTTTCACTGGCAACTCCCCAAACAGACAACCAGGAATTTAAAGGAAACCAATCAACAAATAATCAATTGCAGCCGGGAGAAACTGCACCCAGTCCCAGCACCGAGCACAGACAGAATTAACTCCTAGCTGCCAAACACAAAGAAACAGCAGATCAGCTGTGAGAAGTCAAAATGTGCAACCGCGACGATCTTCGTGGCAATGCACACATGACAGGGGTACCTGATTCCAGCCCTGATTAACTGCCAAGGATAACTGCCGTTTACACGATGCTTATCTTCTGTGATGCTTTGCTTCTGGATGACTGCGTGCACCCCACACTGCGTGCTCCCTTAGAGTACTCCTAAATATATAGCCCACACTACAGGGTCAGGAGAGTGGGGATTGTGGGAGCTGGTTTGTGATAATTTGGCAGCTGGGGCCAGCACAGCAGGGGTGGTTACATCATCAAAGGCACTAGACCTGGCTACATCTATATGCTTTAGCACCTTCCACCTGATAAGATCTAGAGAGGCCTCAGTCACAAGGATATCAAGCAGTAAGTATTAAATACAGTGCAAGACAGATAGCAGAGGTGGGAATTGTACCATTCAGCTGTTGCTTTCAATGAATGCAGTGCATACCATTAGTATACATTGCAGCATACAAGACAGATAGCAGAGGTGGGAATTGTACCATTCTGCTGTTTGCTTTCAATGAATGCAGTGCATACCTGTGTGAAGAGAGATGAATGTAAAATTCCTTGCCATGGATAACTGCCGTTTACAAGATGCTTATCTTCTGTGATGCTTTGCTTCTGGGATGACTGCGTGCACCCTAATAGCCTCTACTATAACCGTACTACTAGTAATAGCCTCTACTATCCCCGTAATTCTAGTAATAGCCTCTACTATCAACGTACTACTAGTAACAGCCTCTACTATCACTGTACTACTAGTAATAGCATCTATTATCACCATACTACTAGTAATAGCCTCTACTATCACCGTTCTACTAATAATAGCTTCTACTATCACTGTATTACTAGTAATAGATTCTCCTATCCCCGTACTACTAGTAATAGCATCTACTGTCACTGTACTACTAGTAATAGCATCTACAATCTCTGTACTACTAGTAGCCTTTATTATCACCGTACTACTAGTAATAGCCTATAATATCCCCATACTACCAGCAATAGCCTTTACTATCCCCCGACTAACAGTAATAGCCTCTACTATCCCCGTTCTACTACTAATAGCCTCTACTATCCTATGTACTACTAGTAATAGCCTCTACTATCCCCCATACTACTAGTAATAGCCTCTACTATCCACCATACTACTATCATCAAATACTATCCCTGTGCTACTAGTAATAGTTTCTACTATCACCATACTACTAGTAATAGCCTCTACTATCCCCCGTACTAATAGTAGTAGCCTCTACTATCCCTCATACTACTAGTAACAACGACTACTATCCCCTGTACTACTAGTAATAGCTTCTACTATACCCCGTACTACTAGTCTCTACTATAAACATACTACTAGTAATAGCCTCTACTATCACTGTACTACTAGTAATAGTCTCTACTAACACCATACTACTAGTAATAACCTCTACTATCACCATACTAATAGTAATAGTCTCTACTAACACAGTACTACTAGTAGCAACTCTACAATCACCATAATACTAGTAATAGCCTCTACTATTTTCTGTACTAATAGTAAAAGCCTCTACTATAAACATACTACTAGTAATAGCCTCTACTATCACCGTACTGCTAGTAATAGTCTCTACTAACACCATACTACTAGTAATAACCTCTACTATCACCATACTTATAGTAATAGTCTCTACTAACACAGTACTACTAGTAACAACCTCTACAATCACCATAATACTAGTAATAGCCTCTACTATTTCCTGTACTAATAAAAGCCTCTCCTATCCCCATGCTACTTTTAACAGCCTCTACTATCCAATGTACTACTAGTAATAGCCTTTACTAACACCATACTACTAATAATAGCCTCTACTATCACCATTCTACTAGTAATAGTCTATACTAACACCATACTACTAGTAATAGCCTCTACTATCCACGTACTACTAGTAATAGCCTCTGCTTTTAACTGTACTACTAGTAGTAGCCTCTACTATCCTCCGTACTACTGGTACTAGCCTCTACTGTCCCCCTTGTTACTAGTAATAACTCAACTCAACGTGGACAAATCTGAACTCATCATCTTTCCCCCATCCCACAGATCTTCCTTACCTGACGTATCTATCACAATTAACGACATCACGCTTTCCCCGGTACCGGAAGTCCGCTGCCTCAGAGTAACCCTTGACTCTGCCCTGTCCTTCAAACCGCACATCCAAGCTCTTTCTACCTCCTGTCACCTCCAGCTCAAAAATATTTCCAGAATCCGTCCTTTCCTCAACCCTCAATCTACTAAAATGATTGTGCAAGCCCTCATCATCTCCCGCCTCGACTACTGCAACACCTTTCCTCTGGCCTCCCTGCTAACACCCTCGCACCTCTCCAGTCCATCCTTAACTCTGCTGCCTGACTAATTCATCTCTCTCCTCGCTACTCCTTCGCTTCTCCCCTCTGCAAATCTCTTCACTGGCTCCCATTCCCTCAGTGTATCCAGTTTAAATCACTAATACTGAGCTACAAGGCCATCTATAACCTGTCTCCTCCATATATCTCTGAACTAATCTCCCGATATCTTCCCTCACGTAATCTCCGATCCTCCCAAGACCTCTTTCTCTCCTCCACACTTATTCGCTCCTCACCCAACCGCCTCCAAGACTTCTCCCGAATATCCCCATCCTCTGGAATTCTTTGCCCCAACACATCCGACTATCAACCACATTCGGATCCTTCAGACGGAACCTGAAAACCACCTCTTCAGGAAAGCTTACAGCCTGCAATGACCCCGCTACCTACTCACCACTACCGGAGATATCGCCTCAACCAACACCGGAACTGCTGCGACCCAAAAACCTGCTGTCTCCGTCCCCACCATCCTGTAGAATGTAAGCCGAAAGGGCAGGGTCCTCTCCCCTCTGTATCAGTCTGTCATTGTTAGTTTGTTTACTGTAAGTGATATCTGTAATCTGTATGTAACCCCTTCTCATATACAGCACCATGGAATCAATGGCGCTATATAAATAAATAATAATAGTAATAGCTTCTACTATCCCCCGTACTAATAGTAATAGCCTCTACTATCCCATGTACTACTAGTAATAGATTCTACTATCACCCATACTACTAGTAATAGCCTCAACTATCACCATACTGCTAGTAATAGCTGCTACTATCACCGTACTACTAGTAATAGTTTCTACTAACACTGTACTACTAGTAATAGCCTCTACTATCCCCTACTACTAATAATAGAATTACTATCCCTGTACTACTAATAATAGCCTCTGCTATCATTGTATAACTAGTAATAGCCTCTACTATCACCGTACTACTAGTAATAGCCTCTACTACCCCCGTACTACTAGTAATAGCCTCTATTATCCTCTGTACTACTAGTAATAGCCTTTACTATCCCCTGTACTACTAGTAATAGCTTCTACTATCCCCTTACTATTAGTAATAGCCTCTACTATCACCATACTACTAGTAATAGCCTCTACTATCACCGTACTACTAGTAATAGTCTCTACTATCACCGTACTACAAGTAATGGCCTTTTACTATTCCCCGTACTACAGAAGCTGGGCGAAACGTGCGTGTCGGGGCAGAGGGGACGGGTCTCTCAGCACTTATTTTTCAACCGCCAGAATTCAGGTATTATACTCATCACTTCTTATGGCTCTATTTGTGTTTCGGTATGCAGCGTGTAGACCTTTCTAGCCAAATATGGGACAGGGTCAGGTGTATCCCCAAATTAAATATGTATGAGATGTAACGGTACCATTTGCCATTTTACACATATGGGAACATGGTCTCACCATATTATGTATTTAAGTGGTGAGACATAGGTATTGTGTTAGGAAATTGGTTCAGGCTCACATCGCTTCATACTACTTAAAGGGGCATTTAGCAGTGACCCTAATCCATGGGAGAAATGAAAAATAGCTGTGATACATAGAATTTGAACTATTAGTGAATGAATATGTACAAGGCAAATTTTTTGTACACACAATAGAAGTCCGAAATGTCCCTATGTTCAAATCTTGCATCCTTTTTGGTGTTTATCTGTTTTTGCAATAATTTTTTATATAGAAATAAAGTTGAATTGTTATATTCAAATAAACTTTTTTTGGAATATTTATTGATATGCTTGAATAGATCCCGGTTTGATTTCACACTGGGATTTTGGTGTTTATACTAGTAATAGCATCTACTATCCTCCAAACTACTAGTAATAGCCTCTACTCTCCCTGTACTACTAGTAATAGCTTCTACTATCACCATACTGCTAGTAAAATGTCTCTACTATCCCTCATACTACTAGTTAGAGCCTCTAGTATCCTCCATACTACTAGTAATAGCCTGTACTATCCAGCATACTACTAGTAATAGCCACTACTATCACTGTACTACTAGTAATTGCCTCTATTATCCCATGTACTACAAGTAGTAGCCTCTACCATCCCCTGTACTGCTAGTAATAGCCTCTACTATCAC
Source organism: Oophaga sylvatica (assembly GCA_033576555.1). Taxonomy (NCBI): domain Eukaryota; kingdom Metazoa; phylum Chordata; class Amphibia; order Anura; family Dendrobatidae; genus Oophaga; species Oophaga sylvatica. The sequence goes on along the minus strand of JARQOD010001043.1, from coordinate 26,759 downwards.
CGTACTGCTAGTAATATCCTCTACTATCCCTGTACTACTACTAATATCAACTACTATACCCGCACTACTAGTAATAGCCTCTACTATCAACGTACTACAATTAATAGCCTCTAATGCCCCATATTGTACTACTAGCAATAGCCTCTACTATCACCGTATTACTAGTAATAGTTTATACTATCACCGTACTGTGACAGGGTATGCGACAGAGAAGAAAGAGACACCAGACCGATAAGCAATCCAACGAGATTTATTGGAACAGGGAACTGGGTGTCACGCTGTATAGCAGATATATATATATGTGATGACAGTAATCTATATCAAAAGGGCAACATACAATATAACATGCGCATAGATATATGATAACATAGAATTACCTGACAGAAAGTCCAGTGGGTCAATACGGAATCCGTTATACGCTGTCTCCGGCTAGAGGGTGACCGGGGTCTATGCTGACCCTAAACTGGGGTCCTAACTAATCCCTCTACCTGGAGGTACTGTTAAAGGTACAGAGGTCCAGGCCACCAGCGTAAACCCTGTCTCCTATCAATCCCTGCCAACTGTAATCTAGTCCTAAGAAGAACCCTGATTACCACCAAAGGGAATGAACAGGTAACGGTTAATGAACAGAAAGACATACAAGAAAGACAAGAAATAAAGTAAATAAAGTCTTACATACAACACTCACACACCGTAGGAACACCTAAGGTCTCAGAGATAAACTATAAGCTATAAGAGTAAAAACAACTAAGGAGCTCTTAGCTTAAGTATTCTCAGAACCGATCCAGTCTGCTAGACTACATAAAGGCTTTCACCGGCATCTAACAAGCAGACTGGCAGGTATATGAAGGAATCTAATTAGAACATAATCAAAAGCAGCCGGGCGAGGCTGGACCTAGTCTTAGCAAAGAGCTAGGTAAAATTAACTCCCTCATTACCAAACACAAAGAAACAGCAACTCAGCTGTGAGAAGTCAGAGTGTGTAATCGCGACGATCCTTGTGGCGATACACCCATGACAGTACCCCCCCCTCTACGAGGGGACTCCGGACCCTCAGGGCCAGGTCTGCCCGGGTGAGTTGTGTGAAAGGTCCGAACCAATCGATCTGCGTTAACATCAGACGCAGGGACCCACGTCCTCTCCACAGGACCATACCCCCTCCAATGAACCAAGTACTGAAGGGATCGGCGACTGAGACGTGAGTCAATGATTTTCGACCCATGAAATTCCACGTTATCATTGACCACCACTGAAGGCGGAGGTAGAGGTGACGGTATGACTGGTGCCACATACTTTTTAAGTAATGACTTGTGAAACACATTATGAATTTTAAATGTAGGAGGGAGGTCCAGACGAAATGCCACAGGATTAATTATGGAACTGATCCTGTACGGCCCGATGAATCTGGGACCCAACCTCCAGAGGAAACTTTAAGTTTTATATTCCTGGTAGACAACCAAACTAGATCGTTCACCTTCAGATCTAGACCCAGAAACTCTCCCCCTATCAGCCATCCGTTTGTAACGGTTCCCCGTAACCTTCAGTCTTAACCGATCTGGAACTATCAGTCTCCCTGGAAGTCCCACCGGGGCGTCCCCCTGAGCCCCCAATACCTCCCCCTCAAGCTCAGAGCATACAACTGACACTACAACTCCCTCCTGAGGAATAGGAACCGGATCATCCGTCTTCCCGGCCCCTGGGAAAGTACGAGATAAGGCATCAGGAAGCAACTTTATTGAGCAGTCATATGCGCGATGAGGAGGTAACTCTTTACACCCCTCCTCTGAGAACATCTCCCCAAAGTCCTCCAGAAAAGGAGACAAAGTCCTAGGCACAACCGCACCGATGACCGTGCTCATGCAGTTATTCCTGCAAAATTCACCCCACTGGCTTATCTTTCCGGATTGCCAATCAATCACTGGGTTATGTTTAGCCAACCAAGGAAGTCCCAACACAATAGGAGTAGGTAGACCCTCCAACACATAACAAGACAATTGCTCTTTATGTCTTGCCCCTACTCGAAGATCTATGTTATGAACAGCTTGTACCAAGCTACCTTGACCGAGAGGTCTAGAATCAATAGAGACTATAGGGACCGGTTTGGCCAATACACTCAGTTGCATACCATGCACCTGGGCAAACCGAGCGTCCACCAGATTAGCCCCGGACCCACTATCAAGAAAAACAGAAATCCTCTCAGTTCTAGTACCAATCACCACCTCCGCAGGCACGAGAAACTGAGAGGGATTTGGGGACGAAATACACACTCCCAGGTTAACTCCTTTGCTCAAAGAGGCCCGGGATGGACACCCCCCAACAAAATGTCCCTCTCTCCCGCAAAAGAAACACCTTCTAGTCTTGCGGTGCACCGCCGATTCCCTCCTACAAAAAGATGTCCCTCCCAACTGCATGGGTTCCTCAGAACAGACCAGGGGAACCTCAGTATAAGGGACTTTAGTAGTAGGTGGAGTCATCACGGGAGGCGGAGTTACCTCGCGTCTTCCCCGAATTCGTCTATCCATGCGAATAGCGAGGGCCATAGCAGCCTCCAGTGATGGAGGAGAATCATACTGAGCCAACACATCTTTTAATTTGTCAGACAACCCTTGACAAAACTGGCTCCTAAGAGCTGGGTCATTCCACTGAGTATCTGTTGCCCATCTACGGAACTCAGAAGAATATTCCTCCGCTGGACGATTTCCTTGCCGTATTTTACGTAACTTTGTTTCAGCAAGGGAAACTCGATCCGGATCATCATATACCAGACCCAGGGCAGTAAAAAATCGATCCACTGACTGGAGATCTGGGGAGCCTGGAGGAATAGAGAACGCCCAAGATTGAGGGTCCCCTTGTAAGAGCGAGATAACAATTCCCACCCTCTGCTCTTCACTCCCAGATGACCGAGGCCGCAGCCGAAAGTACAATTTACATGCCTCCCGGAAAGTAAAAAATTTGTCCCGCCCACCAGTGAACCTGTCCGGGAGAGCAACCTTAAGTTCAGATCTGGTTTGCTCCGGGGGGAACAAAACCTTGGACTTAATGTCTGCAAACTCCATGGACAACCCCTGCAACTGCCGGGCCAGCTGGGCTACTGGATCCATGACAGCTGGAGAGAATCTTTAGTAAGGCCGGTGAAAATGTCACGCTGTATAGCAGATATATATATATGTGTGATGACAGTAATCTATATTAAAAGGGCAACATACAATATAACATGCGCATAGATATATGATAACATAGAATTACCTGACAGAAAGTCCAGTGGGTCAATACGGAATCCGTTATACGCTGTCTCCGGCTAGAGGGTGACCGGGGTCTATGCTGACCCTAAACTGGGGTCCTAACTAATCCCTCTACCTGGAGGTACTGTTAAAGGTACAGAGGTCCAGGCCACCAGCGTAAACCCTGTCTCCTATCAATCCCTGCCAACTGTAATCTAGTCCTAAGAAGAACCCTGATTACCACCAAAGGGAATGAACAGGTAACGGTTAATGAACAGAAAGACATACAAGAAAGACAAGAAATAAAGTAAATAAAGTCTTACATACAACACTCACACACAGTAGGAACACCTAAGGTCTCAGAGATAAACTATAAGCTATAAGAGTAAAAACAACTAAGGAGCTCTTAGCTTAAGTATTCTCAGAACCGATCCAGTCTGCTAGACTACATAAAGGCTTTCACCGGCATCTAACAAGCAGACTGGCAGGTATATGAAGGAATCTAATTAGAACATAATCAAAAGCAGCCGGGCGAGGCTGGACCTAGTCTTAGCAAAGAGCTAGGTAAAATTAACTCCCTCATTACCAAACACAAAGAAACAGCAACTCAGCTGTGAGAAGTCAGAGTGTGTAATCGCGACGATCCTTGTGGCGATACACCCATGACACTGGGGAAGCACAAATGAGGGTAATGCTGCAGCATCTGTAATGAGTCCACACAAAGGGAGCCAATCCAACGCCAGGTAAATATATAAATAGTCCTTGGATGAGTTCAATGGATCCAGAAGATGAGGGATACAACACAGTCCCACGTGGCAGCTTCTAAAAATACGCAAGGTCACCGGGATCTCACCTCAGCATTAGATCCCAGCCCTTTGGTGGTCACCACATAACTGATTGGGACAAAAACATGATTCTATTGTCCTGTGTCTTGGGATTAGCCCATCGATGGGGGGAGGTTCACACCGACTTTTAATATGTGGCTACATTGAGAAGTTTCCAGAAGCTACAGGCTCTGTTCTGTCTTTCAGGGTTGTGTATTGGATGAGTCCCATGCTGAGAAAAACAAAGACATAATCCCCCACCAGATACAGTACAAGCTAGGTGGACCTAGGCCTAATTACATTACAGTCCAGGAACACAGGCCAGGGAAGGGACATGCTATTACAACCCCTTCCCCCCTTAATTTGTGTATGGACTAGTGACCTCTACAGATTACCGGTCAAGTAAACATGGTCATGGCTGACAGGACTCAGTTCTCCTCCTGCCTGGACAGTCTGTCTGCATTTTGGTGTTGGCTGCCTCTTCCATATTGTATTGTAAAGTTATAGGGTTGAAGAGCCAGCCTCCATCCTAGTAAGCGTCCATTGTCCCCAGATACTCTGTTCAACCAAGTGTGACGGATTGCACAGGGGAAGGGGATGTCGACTTTGCTCATATCAGGGGAGGGAAGAGAAGGACTCAGCAGCGATCGGCTCTCTGGCGCCACCACTTGCCCAGGTCAGTCAGGGAATGGCACCGAGGGCAAACAGTCGCCGGAAAGGCTTCCCTTATAGGTACGAGTTATTCAGGCACTCCCAGTGAGGGTGGATCTACATCATCAGTCCAGGCTGGGGATATATATATAAACCCCCCGGCTGTCACTGCCAGAGTTCCTCACTGACACAGTACGATATTCTGCCACCAGTTCCTCATTCAAAATAATCCCCGTCCGACAGCAGGCTTAGATCGGGTCAGAAACCAACCCTGGGGGTAGCGTATAATATAACCAACGGAGCGTGCGGATGTGGGGATTCATATATGGAAATAAAAGAGCAGCCCAAGATTAATTTTATATTTAATCACCAAAAAGGCACAATAGAAATATACAGATATATATATATATATATATATATATATATATAGAACAATATACAAGTATGCAGTCGAGAGTGTAGAACAAGGGTAGGGTATAGATAGGTTGCAATTAACATGCTACGTAGCATGTGAGCACAGGGAGGTGATGATGGATCACAGGTCCAAATCTTAGTTGCAGGCTTTCCTGGCCATGTCAGGTAGCGGAATCTCCTGCCAGTAGAAAACTAAGTCCAAAATGAGGAGCTGCCTTATTTCTCCTAGGCTCGTCCCTCCCCTGGGCTAGGCTTCCTTCCTCCTCCCATATCTGAGAGTATGATTTTACAGGCAGAACTGTGGATGGCCCATAACTTGTCACCCGTAGCTCCGAATGGAACGGCAGCGGTGCTACTGGATTCTGCTGGATTTTATCTGTGCATAGAGACTAAATATGCCTACTGCATGTAATTCCTGGTAGCTATGCTTTGTAACTCAATAACGCAGAGTTGTTGTGAACGTTCTGGATCTGACTTTGGAGTTTAGGCTCCCTCTGGTGGCTGCTGATAGTAATGAAGCTGCTTTGGCTGACAGAGTTTCATCAGCTGGGAGCGATGATTGGCAATCTGGGGTTGATGACTGGGGAGATTTAAGTGAGCTACCTTCCCATGATCCTCGCCGGTGATTTGTTCTTCCTGGTCCCATTTGGAAGCTCGCTTCCTGCTTGTCCTGCAACTTTCAGATAAGTTTTTTTCTGTTTATTTCTGTGGCATTCATTTTTGTCTATCTCAGTTTTCTGCCCTCCTGGAGTTTGTACAGCCAGGTTCCCCTGCTGGGGCCTGTGCTGGCATCTGTTTCTCATTTGTAGAGATGAGCGACTTTGCCTCCGGGAGGGTCGAGTCGGGTTTCGGACCACCCAACTTTCCCAAAAGTCGAGTAGAACAAAATCGGCCGACTATTGGAAAAAGTCGAAGGTCCGACTGAAACTCGAACCGACCCCAATGCAAGTCAATGGGGAAGAAAAGTCGTCAATGAGTGGAGGACAGTAAACACACTTACAGTGCAAATTTCAATGCCAACGACATCAATTCTAATTACTTAAGCTTGTCAACATTAATTTACTTTATAATAATAATAACGCATTGAAAACTGGGGGTTATTTGGCTAAAGTTGTGGGGGGGCAGGGCTGGCTCCAGGTTACGTGGGCCCCGGGCGAAAGAGTCTCAGTGGGCCCCTTTAACACATACCACAATTGATGATGCTCCGATACGGCAGAGAAATATAGGTATACTGCAATGCCAAATACTTCACTTCTTACATTACATGAGTGATATCTATTGTAAATTCTACAATAGCTCAAAAATCGGACAGTATAGTCCTCCATACAGTATTATGGGCACCACATAGTGCGCCATACAGAATAATGAGCCCCATATATTGCTCCATACATAATTGGTCCCATACAATGTTCCATACAGTATATGATGAGCTCCACATAATGCTCCAGTAAATGATGGTCCCCATGTAATGTGCCATACAGTATAGGACGGTCCCCATAGAGTATAATGTGCCCCACATATTGCTCCATACAGTATAATTATTTGCATATAAAGCTCCATACAGTATATGATGGGCCCCATATATTGCTCCATACAGAATGGGCTCCATATAATGCTCCATACAGAATAGGCCCCATATGTGCTCCATATGATGCTCCATATATAAAGGGCCCTATATGATGCCCCATAACTAATGAACGCCATATGATGCTCTAGTATATGATGGGCCCCATATATGATGCTCCAGTGTATGATGAGCCCCATATGATGCTCCAAATATAATGGTACCCATATATAATGCTCCATATATAATGGGCTCCTTATGATGCTCCATATATAATGTGCCCCATATGATGCGCCATATATAATGGGCCCCATATGATGCTCCAGTATATGATGGGCCCCATGGATGATGCTCCAGTGTATGATGGGCCTATATAATGCTCCATATATAATGGGCCCCATATGATGCTCCAGTATATGATGGGCCCCATGGATGATGTTCCAGTGTATGATGGGCCTATATAATGCTCCATATATAATGGGCCCCATATGATGCTCCAGTATATGATGGGCCCCATGGATGATGTTCCAGTGTATGATGGGCCTATATAATGCTCCATATATAATGGGCCCCATATGATGCTCCAGTATATGATGGGCCCCATGGATGATGCTCCAGTGTATGATGGGCCCCATTTATAATGCTCCAGTGTACGATGTGCCCCATATATAATGCTAAAGTGTATAATGGGCCCTATCTATGATGCTCAAGTGTATGATGGGCCCCACATATAATTCTCCAGTGTATAATGCTCCACATATATTGCTCCAAACATTAAAAAAATGAAATACCTCTCCTGGCTGGGCACTGCTCTTGTGATGTATGGTGTACAGTTCATATAGCGTCTTGTGCTTGGGTGCGAGGAAAACACATGAGACACAGGTTTGATATGGAAGGACTTGTATTACTTCATACAAGTAGGCAAAAAGGGTCACACAGTTTGCAGGTACAGAGGCAGGAGACACAGCAGGCCAGAGTAACTTTGAGCCCAGCAATAACTCTCCACAACAGGTTCAGGATCTCTTCTCTGTTACCGTAATTCCCTTGCAAACGTGGATTTATCAAACAGCAGGTTTCCAAAGTCCACAAGTGTTCCAAAGTTCCTCAGTAGGAAATAGCTGGAGTACCAAGTCCAAGGTTTCCAGGAGTCAGGTCACAGGCTCACTGCAGGTTTGATTCTGAAGCACTGATTGCTCAGCTGAGGCTGCTTAAGAGGCAAGAGGGAGAGAATCAGGGCAGGAACATGAAAGCTGGAAACTCCATATTGACTGAGGGCAAGATAGCTGCAGCAAGACAGAAAGCAAAATGGCCGACGGAAAAACTGAGTTTCAAGAAACATATCAAAAGAGACAAAGAACCTTACATTACTCCCCCCTTAGTGACAACCTCCGGATGACCTCAGACCAGGCTTGTCTGGGTACCTCTGATGAAACTGGCGGAGCAAGTGGGGAGCATTAACATTATTGACCGGTTCCCATGAGTTGTCCTCCACTGGGTAGCCCTGCCATTTAATCAAATATTGTAACTGATTTCTGTACAACCTGGAATCTAGAATCCTTTCCACCACAAATTCTTCCTGACCATCGACCAGCACTGGATCAGGCAAGGAGAAGAGTGTCCAGGAAACGTATTGGGTGTTGCAGCCTTTAGTAGGGATACATGAAAGACAGGGTGGATACTCATAGTTCTGGGCAGCTGAAGACGAAACGCAACAGCACTTATAATTTTACTGATTTTATAGGGTCCAATGTACTTATGTCCCAATTTAGACAATGGAATCTTTAACTTAAGATTTCTGGTTGACAGCCAGACCAAGTCTCCTACCTTGAAAGCTGGTGCAGGTTTACGAAATGTATCTGCTGCTTTCTTGTACCTTTCCTGAGCCAATTCCAGATTTTCCTTTAGAAGATCCATATTCTTTTGTAAAGAAGTGATTCTTTCAGCCACTGCCGGCAAGGGCGTATCTATGGGAAATCGAAGAAGAATGTTAGGATGATAACCTAGATTGGAGTAAAAAGGAGACTGCTTAGTGGAGGCGCTCTGAGAGTTGTTATAAGAGAACTCAGCCAGTGGGAGTAGATCCACCCAATCATCCTGTAGGTGGCAGATAAAGCAGCGGAGATACTGCTCCAGGGTCTGATTGGTTCGTTCTGTCTGTCCATTAGTCTGGGGATGAAAAGCAGAAGAAAGGTTTACTTTAATGTCCAATGCGGCACAGAAATTTTGCCAAAACCTTGAAGTGAATTGCACCCCTCAATCCGAAATGACCTCATCCGGTACTCCATGCAAGCGAAACACATTCTTAATCATGAAATCTGATGTCTGTTTTGCAGTGGGTAAGCCGACACAGGGGATAAAATGAGCTGCCTTTGTTAAACGATCGACCACTACTAGAATGGTGTTCTTCCCTTGAGAGGTTTGTAACTCCACAATGAAGTCCATAGAAATGGATCCCCACGGCGGGACGGGGTGGGAAGGGGTTGCAACAGACCAGTTGGTGAGGAGCGAGGTGTTTTGCATCTTGCACAGACTTCACATGAAGTGACATAGTTTAAAACGTCTTTCCTGTAGGTGGGCCACCAAAAGAAACGAGAAAGAAATTCTTGTGTCTTTAGAATTCCTCTATGCCCAGCTATCTTGGAATCATGGATGAGCTGCAATACTCTCAATCTGACTGTTTCAGGTATATACAGGCGTTGTCCCTGAATCCACACACCATTTTTAAAGACAAGACTTACGTCCATTGGGGGTTGTGCCAACAAAAAATCCGCATGGTATGCTTCCTTGATGTCTTTAAGTAGGTCTTGATTTTGAATCACTCCCAGGAATCTAGAGTCAGGAAGAATAGTCTTAGGAGGAGTAAGTGGACGGGTCTCTGTTGAATGAATCCTAGAGAGTGCATCAGCCTTTCCATTGCGCGATCCTGGCCTATAAGAAATTACAAAATTAAATTGGTTTAGGAAAAGATTCCAGCGAGCCTGGCGAGGAGTCAGGCACTTAGCCGACCTGATAAATTCAAGGTTACGATGGTCTGTCAGGACGACTATTTGCTGTGCAGCTCCCTGAAGAAGGTGTCTCCATTCCTTGAAGGCAACAATAATGGCCAACAATTCTCTATTGCCCACATCGTAGTTCCTCTCAGCCGAAGACAATCGCTGGGAAAAGAAAGCACAGGGATGCAAGACATTCTTCTCACCTGTTCTCTGAGAGAGTATAGCTCCAACGGCACAGTCTGAAGCATCCACCTCTATTATGAAGGCAAGTTCGGGGTTGGGATGTACTAAGATAGGTGCGGTGGTAAATTTATCCTTTAGACGGGAAAATGCTTCCTGGGCTTGCGGGGTCCAGGAGAACCTAGACTCTTTCCGGGTAAGTTGGGTGATAGGTGACACTACCTCAGAGAAATTCCTAATAAAACGTCTATAGAAGTTGGCAAACCCGATGAAGCGCTGCACCTCCTTCACATTCCTAGGAATTGGCCAATCTTTGATGGCTTGGGTCTTGCTTCCATCCATACTAATCCCTTGCGTAGACAGTACATACCCCAGAAATTGAATTTCGGTCCTATGGAATTCACACTTTTCAAGTTTGATGTAAAGATGGTTCTGTCTTAGGCGTTCTAAGACCATTCTCACATGTCCATGATGTTCCTCTGTGGAGTTAGAAAAAATTAGAATATCATCCAGATAAATCACCACGAATGTATCTAGGAGATCCCTGAAGATGTCATTCACCATGTGTTGGAAAGTGGCTGGGGCGGTACACAGACCAAAAGGCATGACTAGATATTCAAAGTGTCCATAGCGTGTCCTGAATGCAGTCTTCCATTCATCCCCAGGTCTAATACGGACCAAGTTATAGGCCCCACGGAGATCCAGTTTAGAGAAAATTTTGGCATGCCGCACTCTCTCCAATAACTCAGGGATTAAAGGCAATGGATAACGGTTTTCTAATAGTAACCTTATTGAGTTCCCTATAGTCTATGCAGGGTCTCAGAGATCCATCTTTCTTCTTCACAAAGAAGATGGGTGCTCCTGCAGGAGATGAAGAGGGGCGTATGAAGCCCTTGGCTAGATTTTCGTCTATGTAGTCCTTCAAAGCCTTTAGCTCGGGCCCCGCCAGGGGGTAGATCTTACCAAAAGGTATCTCTGCTCCAGGCAATAATTCAATTGGACAATCATATGGACGGTGAGGGGGAAGCTGGTCAGCGTTCTTCTTGTCACATAAATCCACACAGTCCTGGTATACAGCTGGTAGTTCAGGGACAGACATGGTTCCTTTAGGAACAGAGCAAGCTGAAACTTCTGGACTCATCTGTTTCTCCGGAAAGTGTAATTCCTTGGTCTCCCAGTTAATCGTAGGGTTCTGAGCCTGCAGCCATGGTAGCCCTAGAATAATGGGAAAGTGGGGAGAAGAGATAAGCATAAAGGACAGTTTCTCCTGATGATCTTTACCCATAAGGACCCTCAAAGGCTCCGTTTCCTGATCCACTGGTCCAGAGGTCAGCAGGGAGCCATCCACAGTCTCCATCTGTACTGGAGTAGCCTTCTTCACTGAACGTATCCCCTGTTCAGAGCAAAGGAGATATCCATAAAATTTCCACTTTCCCCTGAGTCGATCATAGCAGACCTAGACACCCAGACTGAGTCAACCCAGAGTTTGATGGAAAGGAAGCAATGAGAATTGTTTTTCTTACAACTCAGCTGGGACACCGCTGAGGAAACTTGAAAAATTGCAGCGTTTACATAGTCATCGTCCTCAGAACTAACGGAGTTTAAGTCCGAGAAATCAATATCTCTTGCAGCAGATCTCTCTGGAGCCTGAGGCTCGGACATGACAGATCTCCTCTCGCAACACTCACAGTGAATGACTGCTGCAGTAGTCTTACGAGAACGGCTGGGGCAGTTTATAATGAAGTGCCCTGACTTACCACAGTAGAAACATAGATTTTCCTTTAAACGATGTTCTTTGCGTGCATCACTAACCCGTCTTTGTAAAGAGTCCACCTGCATGGGTTCAGATTCTGGTTCCCGTGTGATCCTACTCAAAGGTTCCTTAGCTGAGGAGGGAGGTAGGAAAAGGTTAGTGCGATTATTTTCGAACCATCTCTCTTGTCTGCATTCAGTCAGACGAGCATCAATACGGATACAATAGTTAATAAAGTCACCTAACGCAGTGGGAGGGTCGGCACGAGCAAGTTCATCCTTAATCAGTGGAGACAACCCTTTCCGAAAAATAGATTTTTTGGCGGAACTGTCCCAAGTGGTATTGAGAGCCCATCTCCTGAAATCCAAGGCATATTCAGCTACTGAGCGCTTACCTTGGCGCAAAGTTAACATGGCTGCTTCAGCTGTTGCACCTCGATTGGGGTCATCAAACACCTGCCCCATGGCTGAAATGAAAGCATCAAGATGATTCAAACATTCATCCCCAGTCTCAATGAGAGTGTTTGCCTACATCAAAGCCTTGTTGGTAAGCAACATGATTATAGTAAGCACTTTGGATCGTTCAGTGGGAAATTGTGAAGCATGTGCAGAGAAAAATAGATTGCATTGGTTAATAAATCCCCTGAATTTCTCACGTTCACCACCAAAATGAAAAGGGGGTAACTTGGGGATCCCAGAACTCGGGGTTATGGCAGGAGCCTGGACTCGTTCTTCTAGAGCCTCAATCCTGGCTCGTAAATCCTGGGTAGTTTGTCCAAACACTTGCAAATTGTGATTAGTGAGGTCCTGTAGACTTGCAAAACGGGTCTTTATAGTCTGTATATCTGCAAGGATTGTATCAGACACGCCGCAAAGCTCTTTTATGCGAGCCTCTATCTTCCAGACCTTTTTAAGGCAGAAGTACTGGAAGGAGAAGAGGAAAGAAAAAAAAAACACAATAGTGTTTACCTGTGGTAACACTTCAGAGTAAAATAAAGGGAATGCGCTCACCTGGAATGGTTGTGAGAAGTCACAACCACTGTCATCACAGAAGGTATAAACGGACATCTGACATCCACAGTCACAGCAGACACGGCCTTCCCAGATCCGGCAGACACTAACATTGGCTTCAGAATCTTGTGATGTATGGTGTACAGTTCATATAGCGTCTTGTGCTTGGGTGCGAGGAAAACACATGAGACACAGGTTTGATATGGAAGGACTTGTATTACTTCATACAAGTAGGCAAAAAGGGTCACACAATTTTGCAGGTACAGAGGCAGGAGACACAGCAGGCCAGAGTAACTTTAAACTCTCCACAACAGGTTCAGGATCTCTTCTCTGTTACCGTAATTCCCTTGCAAACGTGGATTTATCAAACAGCAGGTTTCCAGAGTCCACAAGTGTTCCAAAGTTCCTCAGTGGGAAATAGCTGGAGTACCAAGTCCAAGGTTTCCAGGAGTCAGGTCACGGGCTCACTGCAGGTTTGATTCTGAAGCACTGATTGCTCAGCTGAGGCTGCTTAAGAGGCAAGAGGGAGAGAATCAGGGCGGGAACATGAAAGCTGGAAACTCCATATTGACTGAGGGCAAGAAAACTGCAGCAAGACAGAAAGCAAAATGGCCGACGGAAAAACTGAGTTTCAAGAAACATATCAAAAGAGACAAAGAACCTTACAGCTCTACTCTGGACTCCTCAGCGTCGTCATCTTCCAGTTCTCTGCACTGTGACTGTTCAGGCAGAGGGCGCACAGACGTGACGTCATCACGCTTTCTGACCTGAATGTCACTGTCAGGAAATGCGGAAGACATCACAGTGGTGGAGCAGGGAGAGGTAAGTATTGCAAGGGCTGGGGCCCCAGAGCAAGCAGGGGGGGCACACTCGTGGGCGCCCGCACTGGCACAGGGCCCCTCATAGTACGCCGGTGTCTCTGACAGCGAGTGGGCCCCCCCCATCTGCTCAGGGCCCCGGCACTTGCCCGGGTGCACCAGGTGCTGACGCCGGCCCTGGGGGGGTACAGCCCAGTCAGGGAGGTGGAAAAACTAGCATATGTGGAGGTGTAGGCTGGACGTTCAGCAGCAGCAAATGGAGGAATTGGAGAAGTCGGAGAAAGAGGAGGACAAAGCGAGCCATTTTGCTGGCAACCTGTCATCAGGGGAAGGAGGTACAAAATCCTTTGAAACCCAGGCATGGTTAATTTTAATGAAGGTGAGATCACCAACATTTTGGGTCGACAGCCGGGTCCTTCTTTCTGTCAGGATTGATCCAGCAGCACTGAAGACTCTTTCTGATAACACACTACCAGCAGGGCAAGAAAGCTCCTGTAAGGCATATTGAGCCAATTCAGGCCAGGTGTCCAGTTTACAGGTCCAGTAGTCAAAGGGGAATGAACTGTGAGGGAGAACATTGATAGGGGAGGAGAGGTAATTTTGAACCATAGTTGACAACTGCTGTCTCCTGTCTGTTGCAATCGATTCAGTATTAACAGTCGTGTGAGCTGTACTCGAGAAATCAGTCCACAACATGGTCATGAAACCCCTGTCTCCAACGCCACTTCGGCTGTGTGCACCACGAACACTTCTTCCATTTGGCCCAGTACAGCTTGTGGTAGAACCTGCACCACTGCTGTGTGGTGGGAATGCCTGTAACAAACGGTTTACCAGAATTGCTTGTTTGTTCTCCAATATTAGCTCTAGGTTCTCCTGTGGCATGATGTTCTGTAATTTGCCTTTATAGCGTGGATCGAGGATGCTGGCCAACCAGTAGTCGACATCCTTCATAATTTTGGCAATGCTGGGGTCCCTTTTTAGCATCCGCAAGACATAATCACACATGTGGGCCAATGTTCCAGGTGTCAATGATGCACTGCCAGTGGTGGGTGGAGGAGCACTTTCTGCCAAATCCACATCCCTCCAGTCACGCACAAACCCTGTACCTGACTTTGGCAAGCCAACATTTTCTCTTGGCCCCTGAGAAGCATCCTCCTCCCCAAAATAATCATCCCACTCATCCTCCTCCTCTTCCCTTCTTCCTCCACCTCATCCAGCACAGTTCCCTGAGCAGACAATGCCTGACTGTCATCAAGGCTTCCCTCCTCCTCCTCCTCTTCCGCTGCAGACGCCTGATCCTTAATGTGCATCAAAGTTTGCATGAGCAGACACATAAGTGGGATGCTCATGCTTATGATGGCTTCGTCTGCGCTTACCAGCCGTGTGCATTCCTCAAAACGCTGAAGGACTTTACAGAGGTCTGTCAGCTTTGACCACTGCACACCAGACAACTCGATGTCTGCCCTCAAACTGCCTGCCCTTGTATCCTCCCACAAATGCATTACAGCCTGCCTCTGTTCGCACAGCCTCTCAACCATGTGCATGATGGAGTTCCACCTTGTTGCTACGTCTATGATTAGGCGGTGCTTGGGGAGGTGGAGCGATCGCTGCAGCTTTTGCATACGACTGAAGTCTACGGGCGAGCGACGGATGTGCGAGCACAGTCTTCGCACCTTATGGAGCAGGGCTGGTAACTCAGGATAATTATTTATGAAGCACTGCACCACCAGGTTCAAGGTGTGAGCCAGGCAAGGTATGTTTCTGAGTTTTGCCAGGGCTATGGCCACCACAAAATTATGGCCGTTATCACTGACTACCTTGCCTGGCCCAGCCATGACTCAGTTTCTCGCTGAAAGTAGTCGGCCAGTACCTCCGCGGTGTGTCTGTTGTCGCCCAAAGACATCATCTTTAAAACAGCCTGCTGACGCTTACCACTAGCTGTTCGATAGTGGGACACCTCGTGTGCAACACTGGCAGATGTGGATGAAGTGCTCATGCGACTGCGCTCTGTCGACGAGCTTTCGCTTCTGGGAGGGAGGAGGAGGCTCGAACGCCTACAGCCAACTGTTGCCTATACCGTGGGCTAGGAAGCACTGTCCCACTGTCGCTGTCCCCTGTGGACCCTGCATCCACCATATTAACCCAGTGCGCAGTGATGGAAACGTAACGGCCCTGGCCATGCCTCCTGGCCCATGCATCTGTTGTGAGGTGCACCTTTCCACTCACTGATTGTTTGAGTGCACGGACAATGCGGTCTTTCACATGCAGGTGGAGGGAAGGGATGGCTTTTCTAGAAAAGAAGTGCCGACTGGGTAGGTCATAGCTTGGGACAGCGTGCGCTTTCAAACAAACGGAAGGGCATCAGCTCTAATGAGATCAGTTTGGCAATGTAGGCGTTCAAAGCCAGTGTACGCGGATGAGAGGATGAGTACTTTCTTGTCCTACTCAGAGTGTCTGCTAGGGTGAGCTGGACTTGAGAGCTGCATATGGGGGAACTAGCGGTGGACATGGCGGACTGAGAGGGTGTTGGTGATGGTGGTGGTGGTGGTAATGGACTAGATTTAGGCTAAGTTCACACGTTGCGGAATTGCCGCGGAAATTTCCGCGGCAATCCCGCACTTCTCCCGCAGGAAATACGCACGTTTTTTGTGTGCTGATTCCCGCCAGAATAATAGCGTTTTGCAAGCGTAATTAGCTTGCAGAATGCTAGCGTTTTCCTAGCGATCTGTAGCATCGCTTGGAAAACTGATTGACAGGTTGGTCACACGAGTCAAACATAGTGTTTGACAAGTGTGACCAACTTTTTACTATTGATGCCGCCTATGTCGCATCAATAGTAAAAAGATCTAATGTAAAAATAATAAATAATGATATTCTCACCTTCCGGCGGCCCCCGCAGCCTTCCCGCCTTCAGCGACGCTCCCGGCAACTCCGGTCCCAAGGATGCTTTGCGGCAAATCACACCGATGACGTAGCATCTCGCGAGACCGCTATGCCATCTGGGTGATTCTTGCAAAGGACTCTTGGGACCGGAAGTTGCCGGGAGCGTCGCTGAAGGTGGGAAGGCTGCGGGGGCCGCGGGAAGGCTGCGGGGGCCGCCGGAAGGTGAGAATATCATTATTTTTTATTTTAATTATTGTTTTACCAGGGATATGGTACCCAGGGCCTGGAGGAGAGTCTCCTCTCCTCCAGACCCTGGGTACCACCGCACATGAACCGCTTACATTCCGCAAAATTAATGAACATGTTGCTATTTTTTCCGCAAAGCGTTTTTTTCGCGGAAAAAAACGCAACATGTGGCCAAAACATGCGGAATCAATTAACATGTATAGGATGCTTAATGCTTGCGTTTTTATCGCGTTTTTACCGCGGAAAACCGCGGAAAAACCGCGAAAAAAACGCAATTATTCCTGATCGTGTGCACTTAGCCTAAGTCTTTCGTTGGAAAAACATTGTGATTCCCTGACTGCTTTGGCCTTGCGACGACACCTCAACATTTCTTGCTGGTGGTGTGCTAACTGGTGGGCTTAAAGTGGGGGAAGCAATGTAGTGTTGCTGGCTACCTTCAGTCGGAGCAGGTGCACATGTGCTACCTGAGGTTTTGTAGTCCGTCCACGCTTGCAAGTGCATGGTGTTTAGATGTCTAAGCATGCAACTGCTATTCAAATTTTGGAGATTTTTCCCTCGGCTAAAGGTCCTTCCGCACTTCTTACAGATAACCTTTGTCTCATCAATAGGATTTTGGTCAAAAAAGTGCCACACTGCACTCTTCCTACTATGGGATAAATTTTCAGGGCTTGCACGCTGTGATAATTTGACCATCTGGCCACGCTGTCCTGCAACTCTTTTTGTTTTTTTAACACGTTTTTGGACTGCTACGGGGCTGCCAAATAACCTGTCATGTGTGCATTGCCACGAAGATCGTCGCGGTTGCACATTTTGACTTTCACAGCTGAGCTGCTGTTTCTTTGTGTTTGGCAGCTAGGGAGTTAATTCTGTCTGTGCTCGGTGCTGGGACTGGGTGCAGTTTCTCCCGGCTGCAATTGATTATTTGTTGATTGGTTTCCTTTAAATTCCTGGTTGTCTGCTTGGGGAGTTGCCAGTGAAACCTTCATGCAGACCACAGATAGGAATGAATCTGTATAGACTTTAGTTGTGAGCTCCTTAGTTGTTCTAAGCTCAACTTGGTTAGAGTTTATTTCCCAGACCATTTATGTTCCTTTGGTGTTTGAGTGTGTATGCAAGCGAGTGTTATCCTGTCTGTCTTATATGTCTAATCTGTGTATTTAGCTGAGATCAGCCCATATCCCTTTGGTGGTGGTCAGGATCCTTCTTGGGACTGATTACAGGGTTCAGGGTCTGATAGGAGACAGGGTTAGGTTGGAGACTTGGACCTCTGAACCATTATCAGTACCTCCAAGGTCAGGGATTAGTTAGGACCCCAGTTTAGGGTCAGGTTAGATCCCGGTCCACCTTTTTCCTGTTTCAGCTCATCAAGTCCTCAAGATTAACCCTGAGTTCAGCAGATATCGTGTCAGGTAAATCTATTCTATACTTACATGCTGATGTTGCTATACTAGTTGTTGTATAGAGTGTTGTTCCTGTATTAATAGTTTACTGACATTGTATACATATCATTAGACAGCGTGACATTTTCACTGGCCACTAAAAATTATCTCCAGTTACCATGGATCCAGTAGCCCAGCTGGCTCTGCAGTTGCAGGGATTATCCATGGAGCTGACGGACATTAAGTCCAAAGTTTTGTCTCCCCTGGAGCAAACCAGAGTTGAACCTAAAGTAGCTCTCCCGGACAGGTTCACTGGTGGGCGAGACAAATTTTTCACCTTCCGGGAGGCATGTAAATTGTATTTTCGGCTTCGGCCTCGATCATCAGGGAGTGAGGAGCAGAGAGTGGGAATTGTTATCTCACTTCTGCAAGGGGACCCTCAATCCTGGGCATTTTCCCTTCCTCCGGGATCCCCGGCTCTACTGTCTGTAGATCAATTTTTTACTGCCCTGGGATTGGTATATGATGACCCAGATCGGGTCTCTCTTGCTGAGACAAAATTACGTAAGATACAGCAGGGAGATCGTCCGGCAGAGGAATTTGCTTCTGAGTTTCGTAGATGGGCCACAGATACTCAGTGGAATGACCCAGCTCTTAGGAGCCAGTTTTGTCATGGGCTTTCTGATAAATTAAAAGACGTTTTGGCTCAGTATGAGTCTCCTCCTTCTCTGGAGGCTGCTATGGCCTTAGCTATCCGTACTGATAGACGGCTTCGGGAGAGGGGTGAGGTAACCCCACTCCCTGTTGTTTCTCCACCTACCACTAAAGTCCCTTATGTTGAGGTTCCCCTTGTCTGTTCGGATGAGCCTATGCAGTTGGGAGGGACATCATTTCGTAGGAGGGGATTGGCGGTACGCCGCAGGACTAGAAGATGTTTTTTCTGCGGGAAAGAGGGACATTTTGTTGGAGAATGTCCATCCCGTGCCTTGTTGAGCCAAAAGTCGCCGGAAAACTGTTAATCCCAGGTTGTGTGGTGGACGACAACCTGGGAGTATGTATTTCATCCGCCAGTTCTTCTCAGTTCCTTGTACCAGTGGAGGTGTAGTTGGTACAGAGTGGAGAGATTGTCTGTTCTTCTTGATAGTAGTTCCGGGGCTAATCTGGTTGACGCTCAGTTTGCTCAGGCTCAAGGTATGCATCTGAGTGTATTGGTCAAACCGATCCCTATATTCTCCATTGACGCCAGGCCTCTCGGCCAAGGTAGCTTTGTTCATGAGGTTCATAACATTGACCTTCGGGTAGGGGCAATACATAGGGAACAATTATCTTGTTATGTGTTGGAGGGTCTACCTACTCCCATTGTGTTGGGACTTCTTGGTTGGTTAAACATAACCCTGTGATTAATTGGCAGTCCAGAGAAATAAGCCAATGGGGTGAGTTTTGCAAAAGCAACTGCATGAACACAGTCATCAGTGCGGTCGTGCCTAGTACATTGCCTCCTTTTTTGGAGGATTTTGGGGATGTTTTCTCTGAGGAGGGGTGTCAGGAGTTGCCTCCTCATCGCGTGTATGACTGCTCTATTAATCTCCTTCCTGATGCTAAGTTGCCTAAAGCTAGGTTGTATAATCTTTCTGGTCCTGAGAGGCAGGCTATGAAAGATTATATTTCTGAAAGTCTGGCCAAAGGGCATATTAGACCTTCATCTTCCCCAGTAGCCGCGGGGTTCTTCTTTGTGAAGAAGAAAGATGGAGGCCTATGCCCTTGCTTGGATTTCCGCGAACTTAATCGGATTACTGTTCGAGATCCGTATCCACTCCCTCTTATTCCTGATCTCTTCAATCAAATTGTTGGCGCCAAATGGTTCTCTAAATTGGATCTCAGGGGGGCGTATAATCTGATTAGGATAAAAGAGGGGGATGAGTGGAAAACGGCGTTTAACACGCCGGAGGGACATTATGAGAACCTAGTCATGCCTTTTGGTCTGACTACTGCACCAGCAGTATTCCAACATTTTGTTAATGACATTTTTCGTCACCTTGTGGGGCTGTTTGTGGTTGTATATTGGGACGACATTTTAATTTACTCGCCAGATCTTGTGTCTCATCAGGAGCATGTGAGACAGGTGTTGCAGATCTTGCGAGACAATAAACTATACGCCAAACTGGAGAAGTGTGTATTTGCCGTACAGGAACTTCAGTTTTTGGGTTTTTTGGTGTCAGCCTCCGGTTTCCGTATGGACCCTGAAAAGGTGAGAGCAGTGCTTGAATGGGATCAGCCAGGGGATCTTAAGGCTCTGCAGCGTTTTTTGGGGTTTGCTAACTACTACCGGAAATTTATTTGTAATTTCTCATCTGTCGTCAAACCTCTCACTGACATGACAAGAAAAGGGACGGATTTTTCTAAATGGTCGGACAAAGCTTGCCAAGCCTTTTCCTCTTTGAAGAAATGTTTTGCTTCGGCACCCGTTCTCATCCAACCAGATGCATCTCAGCCGTTCATTGTGGAGGTGGATGCGTCTGACGTAGGGGTGGGTGCTATATTGTCCCAGGGTCCGTCCCCTGGTAAATGGCATCCGTGCGCTTTCTTTTCTAAGAAATTGTCGTCCGCCGAAAGGAATTATGATATCGGCAATAGGGAACTTTTGGCCATTAAGTTAGCTTTTGAAGAATGGCGTCACTTTTTGGAGGGGGCAGTCCACCCGGTTACCGTTATTACTGATCACAAGAACCTGTTGTATTTGGAATCCGCTAAGCGTCTGAATTCCAGACAAGCTCGATGGTCGTTGTTTTTTACCAGGTTTAATTTTGTCGTCACTTATCGCCCGGGGTCTAAGAATGTAAAGGCTGATGCCTTGTCTCGCAGTTTCCCAGGGGCCGGGAAAACGGATGACCCGAGTCCTATCCTTCAGGAGGGGGTGGTAGTGTCGGCTGTATTTTCTGAGCTTGAGGAGGAGGTGTTAGAGGCTCAGGGGGACGCCCCTGCAGGACCTCCAGGGAGACTGTTTGTCCCAAATCTGTTGAGACAAAAGGTTATTGAGGCACATCATAATTCTGCTCTAGCAGGACATCCAGGGAGTAAGGCTACTTTAGATCTCCTTTCTCGCCGGTTTTGGTGGCCTAATGCTAATAAAGATGTTATAACTTTTGTCGCGTCATGTGGGGTGTGTGCTCGCTCTAAAACCCCTCATACCCGTCCGTCTGGGACCCTTTTACCCTTGAAACTTCCGGAGCGTCCATGGACTCATTTAGCTATGGACTTCATTACGGACCTTCCTCCGTCGTCAGGGAATACTGTCATACTGGTGGTTGTTGACAGGTTCAGTAAGATGGCACATTTCGTTGCTCTTCCTGCACTCCCTAATGCTAAAACTCTGGCGCAGGTGTTCATTAGGGAGATCGTTAGACTTCATGGGTTGCCTTCTGATGTGGTGTCAGATAGGGGGTCTCAGTTTGTGTCCAAATTTTGGAGGGCATTTTGTTTACGTCGGGGGATGCAATTGTCATTTTCCTCGGCTTTTCATCCGCAGACCAATGGTCAGACAGAGCGTCTGAATCAGAGCTTAGAGACATATCTCCGGTGTTTTGTCTCAGAGAACCAAGAGGACTGGTCTTCTTTCTTGCCTCTGGCAGAGTTCGCTCTTAACAACAGGCGGAGCGAGTCCACTGGTAAGTCCCCGTTTTTTGGGGCATATGGTTTCCATCCCCAGTTTTGTACTTTCAATGGGGGGGGCCCTTCTGGGGTTCCTGAGGAGGAGCGTTTCTCGTCGTCACTTGCTTCTGTGTGGAGAGGTGTATTGAATAATCTGAGTGCGATGGGGAACCGTTACAAACGTATGGCTGATAGGAGGAGAGTTTCTGGTCCAGATCTGAATGTGAACGATCTGGTATGGTTGTCTACCAGGAATATAAAACTTAAAGTGCCCTCCTGGAAACTGGGTCCCAGATTCATCGGGCCGTACAGGATCAGTTCCATAATTAATCCTGTGGCATTTCGTCTGGACCTCCCTCCTACGTTTAAAATTCATAATGTGTTCCACAAGTCATTACTTAAAAGGTATGTGGCACCAGTCATACCGTCACCTCTACCTCCTCCTCCTGTGTTGGTCAATGGTAACTTGGAATTTCAAGTATCAAAGATCATTGACTCACGTCTGAATCGCCGGTCCCTTCAGTACTTGGTGCATTGGAAGGGGTATGGTCCAGAGGAGAGGACGTGGGTCCCTGCGTCTGATGTTAACGCAGATCGTTTGGTTCGGACCTTCCACAAACTCACCCGGGCAGGCCTGGCCCTGAGGGTCCGGAGGCCCCTCGTAGAAGGGGGGGTACTGTCATGTGTGCATTGCCACGAAGATCGTCGCGGTTGCACATTTTGACTTCTCACAGCTGATGCTGCTGTTTCTTTGTGTTTGGCAGCTAGGGAGTTAATTCTGTCTGTGCTCGTGCTGGGACTGGGTGCAGTTTCTCCCGGCTGCAATTGATTATTTGTTGATTGGTTTCCTTTAAATTCCTGGTTGTCTGTTTGGGGAGTTGCCAGTGAAACCTTCATGCAGACCACAGATAGGAATGAATCTGTATAGACTTTAGTTGTGAGCTCCTTAGTTGTTCTAAGCTCAACTTGGTTAGAGTTTATTTCCCAGACCATTTATGTTCCTTTGGTGTTTGAGTGTGTATGCAAGCGAGTGTTATCCTGTCTGTCTTATATGTCTAATCTGTGTATTTAGCTGAGATCAGCCCATATCCCTTTGGTGGTGGTCAGGATCCTTCTTGGGACTGATTACAGGGTTCAGGGTCTGATAGGAGACAGGGTTAGGTTGGAGACTTGGACCTCTGAACCATTATCAGTACCTCCAAGGTCAGGGATTAGTTAGGACCCCAGTTTAGGGTCAGGTTAGATCCCGGTCCACCTCTTTCCTGTTTCAGCTCATCAAGTCCTCAAGATTAACCCTGAGTTCAGCAGATATCGTGTCAGGTAAATCTATTCTATACTTACATGCTGATGTTGCTATACTAGTTGTTGTATAGAGTGTTGTTCCTGTATTAATAGTTTACTGACATTGTATACATATCATTAGACAGCGTGACATAACCGCAGCTGCAATGTCGATGCCTGCTGCGGATCCTCCTCTTCTGAACTATTGCCAGCGGCTCCCTCTTCCCCCAATGGATGCTAATCCGGGTCAACAACTGGGTCATCCATCACCTCCTCTTCAATCTCATCTGCACCTTCCTCTGTGTCACCGTGTAAGGTGGTAGAGTATGCGGGAAGGGGCACCTGAGTTTCATCAGGGTCAGAATCTGGCTAAGTAGACTGCGAGGGCAATGCAGTGCTCTGGGTGAATGTACCAGCAGAATCATATAGCAGTGGCTGTGCATCAGTGCACTCCATGTCATATTCATCTTGGACTGGGGAATTCAGGATTTGACTTGATAACCCAGGCATGGTATGTGAAAAGAGCTCCAGGGAGTAATCTGAAGTGTGGCCTGCCTCATCCTTCACTTTTGGTGGGGGTGAAGGACACAAGGAAAGGTGTCGTTCCTGATCAGGAGCCTGCACCGACGACTCAGTGCTTGCAGTTTTTGAAACTTCAGAAGAGGAGGCAATAGAGCTGGAGGCTGTTTCGGCAATGTAAGCAAAAACCTGTTCCTGATGCTCCAGCTTTAAAAGCGGTTTAGCTACTCCCAGTAAAAAAGGGAGCCTTCCAGGCCTTCTGGAGCCAGACGATGAGGCAGGCTCAACACCTACTGCCTCTTCCACCATACTTCCTCATGTTTTGAAAAATGTACCAAAAATACCAGCAGATATATGATACTGTATCAGAAGCGTACAGCTGTGTACAGTGTAGGGGAAAATTTAAATCCCCGCATATATTTCCAGAGTCACACACAGACGCTCACACAGTATGGATTAGACCAGAATACAAAAGGCAGAAAAAGGGTATTGTATCAGAAGCGTACAGCTGTACACAGTGTAGGGGAAAATTTAAATCTCTGTATATATTTCAGGAGTCACACACAGATGCTCTCTCAGTATGGATTTGACCGTAATACAAAAGGCAGAAAAAAGGTACTGTATGAGAAGCGTACAGCTGTATACAGTGTAGGAGAAAATTGAAATCTCCGTATATATTTCCGGAGTCACGCACAGATAGTCAGCATGTATTTGTCCGTGATACCTGCCGGTACACGGTAGTGTGTGAGGAGCATACAGCTCTATACGGTATGGGAAAAAATGAACGCTCGGTAACTGCAGAAAAAAAGAATAAAAGTATTAGTGCTGTGTAAAAAGCAGTCTGTACAGCAGTGTACACACAGCAATACAGCTATCAGGCAGCCTAATAACCAGCGCTGCTGCACACAAGAAAATCCTCCCCTGTCACTGCACACTAACTGTACAGCACAATTGCTATCAGCACAAGCACATAAGAACTTCTCTTTCCAGCCGTAACTCTCTGCCTACTGATAAACAGCATCAGCAACCTCTCTCTACTGTTAAGATCGGCAGAAGTAAAATGGCGGTCGGCGGTCAGGGCTTTTATAGACACTATGACGCCCCCCAAAGCAAGCCAATCACTGCAATGCCCTTCTCTAAGATGGTGGTGGACGCTGCCCATGTCATCTCGTTGCCC
This sequence comes from Oophaga sylvatica, assembly GCA_033576555.1. Taxonomy (NCBI): domain Eukaryota; kingdom Metazoa; phylum Chordata; class Amphibia; order Anura; family Dendrobatidae; genus Oophaga; species Oophaga sylvatica. The sequence goes on along the minus strand of JARQOD010001043.1, from coordinate 2,198 downwards.
ACAGTGTACGTCCTTGCTCATTAGCTGAAAAAAGGCGCCTGCAAGCATTATGGGAAAACCGACTTTGGCACTCTTTTTGCCGAACGCATGGCCGACTTCACGTTATGGCTATGGCACTTTGGCGAAAGTCGGCGACTTATGAATCTGACTGACCTGTTTCGCTCAACTCTACTCATTTGCCATTGTTTTGTATTTTCAGTTATATCAGTATCCACTTATTTGCTACCAGTTACACCGGAGTTCTGATCTAGAGAGAGATCGTGTGGTCTCAGTAATTTTGTATATCAGAACATGTTGGAGTTTTTCTTAGAGTTTTTGCCGGATTGCAGACAGTATTCTTTCCTGTCCTGTGCTATCTAGACAGATTGGGCCCCAGCATTTGCTCACTCTATTTTCTGCCTGTGTTTGTATTTCATCTTGTCTCACTGCCAATATAGTTTGGGGGCTACCTATTCCTTTGGGGGCTCTACTCCGGGGCAGTCAGCTTTCCCCTTTCTGTCTTTAGGCTTAGTTATCTCTCCGGCTGTGTCGAGGCGTCTAGGGCACCGTAGGCACGTCCCACGGCTGCTTCTAGCTGTGCTGTCAGTTTAGGTGTCTGCAATCCGCTAGTTACCAACCTCTCCGGTGTCTGGTTGCCTGTCTATTTTTGCTGCTGTCCTCCTCGGCTACCGAATCATAACACAGAGTGCTACAGGTGGCTGCCAGGCACGGGTTTGTGGGGGAAAGAATGTTGATTCCGATTATGTGCTTGGCTAGTCTCAGAGATATTGCATTCTGTTATTATAGGTCAGTTTCCAGATTCAATACCTCAGAGCCTTGCTGTGACTTGTGGTGCCTTAAGGTACTGCCACACTAAACAATCCCGCTAGCGATCACGATAACGACGCATACTAATGCAATCGCTAGCGGGCTTGTTTCTATATCGCTAAGTGCGGCCACATTTAGCGATATAGTTAACGACGCTATCGCCGTTAGCGATCTTCTTAACGACTTTAGTGGTACAAAAGTACCGCTAAATCGCTAAGAAAAGGTGCCACACTAGCGATATATACTTACCCAGCGGGAGTGCCGACGAGAAAATAGGGTCCGGAACGATTCCAGCGACGAGCGAGATCACAGCAGGAAGCTCGTCGCTGGCAGATGCCGCACTTAACAACATCGCTAACGGGATCGCTAAATAGTGACGTTTTTTAGCGATCCCGTTAGCGATATTGTTCAGTGTGGCATACCCTTAAGTTAGACAAAGAAATCCAGTTTGGCTGTAGCTGTATGAGAGCTCACACCCTGGTGCTAATTGCTAGTCACAGGGCTTCAAATGGCTTGTTCCTGGAGTTTAATTAAAGGAAAAGAATGATCCAGGGGAATGTTTGCCAAGGGAGGGGGCTGAGTGGTATGAAGCAAGTATTTTTGGGCCAAACTGTATCTTGATGGGAAATTCCATCAGAAATCAAAATGATATAATTTAGATATCATTTTTCCATATCTCACACCAAGTGAGTGGATTGTAATCAGTAACCACAGAGAATTCTCATCCATACAGATATGGCCTTAGTTTCCTGAAGGCCCATACTACAGCCAGGCATTCCTTTTCAATGGTTGCATAGGCCACTTCTCGATCCAGCAGTTTCCTGCTGAGGTAGGCAATGGGGTGCTCCTCCCCAGCTGCATTCACTTGGCTGAGTACAGCTCCCAGTCCATAAGAAGACGCATCTGTCTGCACAATAAGCCTCCTCTTGTAGTCTGGAGCAGCCAGAACAGGGTCACAGACCAGGGCGTCCTTCAGCAGATTAAAAGCCTCATCACAGGCTGGAGTCCACGTCCAGGGCTGCCACTAGGATTTTCGGGGCCCCATACTGGCAAAAATTTTGGGGCCCACTTGAGACTCCGCCCAAGCTTCACCCCAGCCCCACCTCCACCCCTCAAACTGTCCACAGTCCCACCGCTCTCTCTTGGAAAAACTCCACTTCTCACCAATCACACATTAACAGTTCCAATCACCAGATCACTCATAGCCAGAAGCTTTTGTTTTGGCCAAAAGATTTTTTAAGCCGCCACCATGACACGGTAGACTCTTTTGGCCAAGCTCTACTCTATCCTATTAATTATTTGTTAAATTATCCAATACAATTTAGGTATATTTTTATTTATTTTTCAATTTTTAAAATGACCAATAATATCACATACAAGGAACAAATACC